>APFE031075943.1:18822-70878 GCA_000404065.3 Pinus taeda | reverse complement strand
ACATGCCGTGAATCCTCCAGAAAGAGAGGAGTGCCCTCGGGAACGCTCCTTTAAGCATAGATAATAAACCTTTGTAGAACCAAATTGTTCTCCTGCAATAATGACCTTGATCTGGATCTCCTATGCGGTGATACCAATCAAATATGATAGGAGCAGATCAATTGGAACTTGGGTCCAGCTAGCTCAAGCTACTGGAGATAACATAACATAACATCCTTTTGAGAAATTGATTTATATTGAGCTTGAAAGAAAACAAATGATAAATCTTTAGCCTCTATAAGAAAATTGAACACCTGCAAATAATAACGAAGAAAATAATAACCCAATGCAACAATAGCTGGTGTAGAAGAAATTCTCAGCACTGTTATTTTTCCTCCCAATTTGATGGCTATAGGTTTACTCATAGAGCATAGAGTTCTAACACTAGATCTCAGTCTTGTTATTTTTCCTCCCAATTTGATGGCTATAGGTTTACTCATAGAACATAGAGTTCTAACACTAGATCTCGATCATGGCTGTGAGTAATGCTCCAGATTTGCTTGATACTAGAAACTGTCTAACATGTTTGGCCAAAGAACTATCCTTTTAACTAACCAATTACTATATATGAACACATGAACACCATTGAAGATGACCATATCCATATCCAACATGATCTTGAACCTAGCCAAGAATCAAAACCAGCCCCAGGTATTAAATGAGGGAATTTATAATGGTTTCATCATCCCTTTAGTCAACAATCCCTTAACCAAATTAGCTATTGACCAACAATAAGGAATTCTGTTCAACCAAAAATGTCACTGGGCAACACTTCTTGTTTCAAGGTTAACACATTACGTCGTAAAAGATTTGGACAAAAGTAGTTCTATTCTCTTACTATATGGAGACGCAACAAACAAAAAATTGTATTATTATTCACCAAGCGATGACGATCTACCCAACAAAATTCGGCACTCAGGCATTCATGCCATCCTTGGGGTTGAGACTGGTGTTGGGCTCCCGCCGACACTGTTTCTCGTTGGTGGATTTGCTGGTGCGGAAGTTGCAGGCGGTGATGGCATTTAGTGCGACACCAGTTTTGGTTCATTAAAACGCAACACGAACCTATCTTCAATTTTTGTTGCTTGTGAGAATGCTCAGAAGAGGTCGATGCTCAAGGTCACTTGTGTCTCCTTTTAACTGATAATCAACAACCCTTGGAAAAACAGGATCACCAACAAACCAAAATTTTACCAAGCATTTCGTCCCTCCTTTGCAAATTAATGGTAGCCTTCTGTAACATGATGCGCTCCTCGGTGACGGTTCATGGCTTTGCAGGATTTTTGGCCTTGAACACACTTTGCACCCTTATGAATTCAGCGTCACAAACTGAAGTGAATGTGATTGACGTGTCTTAACATGTGATGGCTCCCCAGAGAAATATTTCCATCGATCCCAACACGGTCAATTTGATCTCTGCACAACAAGTTGCTTGCTACAAATGACAAACTCGTATCATGGGAATGTGATCTGTGACTGGGCAATGATTATGTGGAAATGTCGTTTCCTGTGCGAGGGTGAGACTCGCCTGCGACTATCTTGAATCTTTAGGCTTTACGTGGCACCAAACCCTCCCCTCGATGACGCAACGACTGGATTTGGCGCTGCTTGCAGTCTGTGGCCCCTCTTGTGGCTTGGCCTCCTCAAGAAAATCTGCACGGTTAGAAAAGGGCCTTCGATCTTCTGCCTTCTCTGCGAACGAAGTGAGGCTTCACAACCTACCAAAATCAATGATCTTCATCTCACTTGTTGATGTGCTGTCGGCCCACTGCGCACGAGAGTTTTTACCACGCCTCCCACACGGCCCACCTGATCCTCAGCACAATGGTTGGTGGTCCACCTCGCCTGATGCGCCCCACGACCTTTAATATACGCGGCTTGATAACTATGGTGACTCCCTTCAATAACATGAATCTTTCAAATCTGGGCAGTTTTGACAGCAATTAATCCGGAGACTGATTATGATATTTCAGAATTCGATCCCCAATTGGAAATCGACTTTTATATTAGAAACCCTAAAAATGATACCGCAGCTTCAAGGGTTTCGGTTTCTTTAAAGTTCACCTCCACACATAATTAAAAATTCGACCTGCACAACATTTCACGCTCATTTGGCAAAACCCTAGCAAATATATTTTCTTCGGCATCTGGTGGAATGATCTGAAAGACAACTGCAAATCAAACTCAATGATGGACAAGTAATTTCTCTGCAATGGTCAACTGGGGTGTTTATGGAGAAACACCAAAATTGACGAGACTCTAACTAGGGTGATTATGGAAGATCACCAAAAATTAGTTCCTCTTGAAGCCCTCAACCTTGCCTCAAAATTAATCTACAATAAACCCTTACGCTGACAGGAAAACCAGCTCTGATACCACTGTAATATCCCAAACATCAAAATTTTTAACAGATCTGGTACACTCTAAGTGTTCTAATAAAATTCTTGCAGTAAAAATACTGAATACAAACCAGATCTGAGAATGCAGCCTCTTATTTATGTAAATAACTGAAAACAAAATTACATGCCCAAATAAGCCCTGCTAAAGCCCGTGTCTGTGGCATGTATGGCTGCCCATCAACAGGGAAATTAAAGATACTTAAGCACAATCGTGGATCCTGGATGAATCCACCAGAGAAATCTCACCCATGGGGTTTTCATCCCTGGGATCAAATTGGAACTGGCCATGCCAAGTTCTCAACAAAACACAATTAGATAGATAGATTCAAAATGATCACAATGTTAGGCTCCTATCCCCTTTTATAGGCTTGATGGACTCTCTAGAGACTTTATTTTATTGTTTTCCCTCAAAAAACAAAGACAAATACCATGGGCCAATGCCATGGGCGAATACTACGATAAATACCATGGGCAGATTCTGTCCACTTTGACCATATCCAAAAAAGGGAATATTACAGAACTTCGTTATTCTCGTTATCTGAATGTCAAAAACCGTGTTGTCAAGGTGGGTTATGTATATATAAATAGATAGATTCCAGTTGCTTTGTATTTCTATACTCTTAACAAAAGTAATTATTAGTTGTTTTGCATTTCAGCACCCACCGAGCAAGGAAGAAGTAGCAGATCCCAGCAAGTGTGAAAGAAAAATTGTGGAGTATGATTTTGTGGGTGCAAAAACTCGTTCCTTCATTTTTGTGCTGTTTTTCCTTATGACACCCTCACAAAATCTGTTACCATCATCAAACAATATGCTCAGGTAAAATCATACTTATTGACATTTTCAACATTTTTGTGAGTTTAAGCCCATACAAAACCTTACAAATTGCTACTCAAGTAGGTGGGGTTAGTCTGACATGAAAGCAAGTAGTGATCAGAGTAATAAGGTTTTATCAAAACCAACTAAGAAGGAGATATTTCTGGTATTGGTGAATTGTAAAGATAGACACTGATGGAGGAAGTGTCAGTTTTTACCAGTAGTGCATAGGGTCAAGATCTTCAAGATGAGATTTGAAGCTTTGTTTACATTTCACTGTTTGGGCTGGAGCTTTGGGACCAGTTTGAGTTTTTCTTGCAATATCATTAGCCATTATTGTGTTGGCTTTAGGGGGTCAATTGTTACATGTATGGAGTTCCTTGTCGCATGCTGTCAGAAAAACATCCGTCTTTAGAAGACTGTGTGAGAATGGAGCTTTCTGAAGAGGTAAGTTGTTCAGTATTAATATTTTTATTTATTTTACAATTTTGTAACAATGTGAAAAAAGTGAACTTTAAGGTGCTAAGTAGACCCAGAAGTGTGGTAGCAAATTAACTGCACCACCAAGCTCTACATCCTACTGTTTATTATGTATACACGTCAGTCACGTGTTTATTCATAAATAGAATTCATTGGATAGGTGGATTTCTCCAGAGTCCAGCGCTATTCTTTTTTTTTATGGTGACTCTTGGCCTATGAAATTTATGTATCCCTCTTTACCGTAATCACACAGAGTAAACCACAGTTTCAATTCATCTTTCATCAGAATTCTCAATAAGCCGGTGAAATTTATGTTATCTCCCATTTGGAGTCTGGACTAACCTTGGCTGCATGGCAAGGTGTTCTAAACCCAATTTTAATAATGCAAATGTCAAATAAGTCAGTTCTCACTATCTCTAAACTTTATCTTAGCAGAACTACATCGTTTAGCTGAGGTCAAGCAGGACTGTGAAGGATTTTTTGTATTTCAACTTTTAGTCATCGTTGGTTTAGGCAGCTACGGCATTGTGCTTTTTTTGGTCAGACATAGTAATTCACTGTTGGCGGAGGTTGGCTGGAATCCATAACAGAATCATCAATGGAATGCACATGTTATTTGTAGGCACAACCTTAAGGGGGAAATCTAATGAAGTTTATACCTGATGATATCATCCCGGTCTTTTGGAGGTAATGTTTATAGAATCCATGATCTGGAAATATAAAAGGTTTGTTCTATAAATAGATCTTAAGGTTGGGACTCATCGCCTTTTATTTTTTGATTTAGTTATGAGAAGAGTTTCAGCGTAAATTACATGAAAAAGACCTTTGTCGACGCGTTTCGAACCAACTAGTGTGGATCATCGTCAGGACAAGCTGAAGAAACAGATCTGGCCTAGCAAGTTAAATAGACTGGAGTCTCTACTCCAGTCTATTTAACTTGCTAAGCCAGATCTGTTTCTTCAGCTTGTCCTGACGATGATCCACACTAGTTGGTTCGAAACACGTCGACAAAGGTTTTTTTCATGTAATTTACGCCGAAACTCTTCTCACAACTATGATGAATCACAGAAGCCTCAATTCTACAACTTTTTGATTTATTGCATCATATTCCATTATTGTTCAATCGTAGATCAGCTCTCTAAAGCTGCCTCTTAGATTCAATTCCCACTTCTAATGGTTGCTCTTGATCTTGACTTACATACCATACCAATGTCACTGCGAGCTGATTTAAATTGCTCAATCCATATTACAGAGAGATGCTAAGCCTCACCCGATGGATCCAGAAGAGGTTATTGAAATATTGACAGTGGATGTACCATCCTCGAAATCGAAAGAGATTATGTAGGGTGGTTACATGATGCTTCCTTCAGTTGTCACTTGTAATATGGTTATGGTTTTGAAGTACCTTCAGGAGAGTTTCATAATATTTCTTTTTACATAAAAATATTATTAGTAAAATTATGGGTTGTCAAAATTCAGAGTCTAAAAGCAACTCATCATAACCATGACTTCAATTGTAACCATTTGATTCAATTTAATTTAATTATTAATGTTTTTATTTTTTTTTATTTTTTATTTTTTTTAATGTAGAATCAAAATATTTATATAACGTCCATGGGGTTTTGGATAGACGGTGATTGGGTGCTCTGTTTAAGACACCTTTGATATGAAGTTACTTTTCAAATCCCCACCTAGTTGGAAGTGATATATTGGACATGTTCCTGCCAAGCTTAAAAAAAATATTTATATAAGAAGATAGGACAAGATATTACATCTCTTCCCTACTAAATTAAAAATCACCTCTAAATACAATAAGTTTTTCAAAAATATGTAGAACACCCCCAATATAATATATTATAATGTGCTAAAACTAGTTTCAAGTGTAAAATATGCATCAAAATACCCACATTCTTGCAAAGCTGTGTAAAATCAAATCATATGCAACGCATCAAAATGCCCCCATTGTTGCGAAGCTCTGTAAAATCAAATCATATTAGCAAGTTTTAAGGGAAATATTCTCTCCCTCATAAGGTATCCTCAATCATTGGTTCTCTTGCCAAGCCTAGCATCCAACAGTGCAGTAACTGACAGGCCCGTTTTCCTGCTTGCGCCAACATGTCTTAAAACACCACATGAAATGAAATGAAGTGCAGACTTTATGATTAATTAAATACCTTGGGAGGTTAACGACTCTAGCTCTGTATGCAGCGTGCAGTGGGCACTATTGCCACCTGACCACGATTGTAATGATAAAAAGTCCTGTAATATCCTAACACTAGTTTATTTGTTATAAGTTTGTGATATTTTTGGGTATATTTTACTGTTTAATTTATTCAGAATTGAATTCTGCAGAAAATCATAAGTTCCAGTTATGAATTTATATATCAACACAGTCCAAATGTCCCTTAAATTTCAAAATGCTGAATTTATATATATATATATATATAATCAAACCTATCAAAATTCAACTCACTGTCACAAAATTTCGGCCAAAACCTCTGGAACGGTATATAATGTTAGACAACGCCTGCTTTCTCAGCTTTCTTCGCTAGAACCTTCTTCACTGGAAATTTCATCACTGGAGACTTCTCGCCAGCTTTCTTCAATAAAGCCTTCTCCCAGTCGCTGGCGCAGCTGCTCGACTACTCCCGCACCCCATTGCAGTTGGGGGCATTGAAATACAATCAAATTCTCCAACGAACTCAACTGCTCAACCTTGGGTAGCATCTGTAAATTGGAACAACAGGCCAAGTCAAGAATTCGGAGTTTCTTTAAGTTCCCAATCGAGTCTGGGAGCCACAGCAGAGAGTCGCACTTAGACAGAACAAGACTTCCGAGGCCAACCAGCTTCCCAACTGAGTCTGGGAGCGTCTGCAGAGAGGAGCAATTAGACAGGATAAGGCTTTGAAGGCCCGCCAGGTTTCCAACCGATTCTGGGAGCGTATGCAGACTGAAGCACCGTCTTAAGTCGAGCTGTTTGAGGCCCGTCAGGTTCCCAACCGAGTCCGGGAGCGTCTGCAGAGCCGAGCACGCGGCCAAGAGAAGACTTTGGAGGCCCGTCAGAGTCACAAACGAGTCCGGGAGCATTTGCAGAGAGGAGCACGCGGTCAAGTCAAGACGTTGGAGGCCCGCCAGTGCCCCAACCGAGTCCGGGAGCGTCTGCAGAGTGGAGCACTCGACCAAGTCAAGACGTTGGAGGCCCGACAGGTTCCCAACCGAGTCCGGGAGCATTTGCAGAGCAAAGCACCAGCCCAGGTCAAGATGTTGAAGGCCCACCAGGTTCCCAACCGAGTCCGGAAGCGTCTGCAGAGAGGAGCACCAGCGCAAGCTTAGATGTTGGAGGCTGGCTAGGTTCCCAACCGAGTCTGGAAGCGTCTGCAAAGCATAGCAGCGGTTCAAATCAAGGCTTTGGAGGTCCGTGAGGTTCCCAATTAGTGACTCTGGGAGTCTTTGCAAAGTGTTGCACTTTCCCAAGATCAGACTTTGGAGACCCTTCAAGGTCCCAACGACGCCTATCAAGGATTGCAAAGTTTGAAAGACACTGTTCAACAGTACAAGTTTTTCGAGATTCTGCAGTTTCCCAATGGACTTTGGAACATTTGAAAGGGGAGCGTCAATACACAATTCGCTCAACTGCAGAGGTGCCTGCAATGTTCACATACATTATTAAACCGTAAATGTCTTAAATGCAATCAATTTTTACGATTGGAAGAAAAAACATAAAAGAGATCCGGAAAAATTCAAGAAGAATACCCGACTTTCGTATTGCCAGAGTGCTTTCGAAAAGTTTCCCTTTACATGTAAAACTCTTAAATTCTTTATTGAAATGGAGGAAGGTAAGAAGGAGCTGGGACAGTTCCACCTGTAGAGATATATTAGTTGTGGTAACTGCTGGCAAACACTGAATAGTCGTTCAACAAAACAACCTTCAGCCTTAAGCACCTGCAACCTGCTCATATTACTCAATAAATGAGTGCGAGCAGACTCCGCAAGGTTTTGGAAAGATTGTTCAAGCTCATTTCGGTCAACCATGCTAATTCCACGCACCTGAATTGTTCACTCGAAGCTGTTAGAAACAAGATTCATTCTTGCAAAGTTTTAAGAATTGAAAACTAACCAGACACAATTTTGATAACAGGACGCTATTTGGAAATCTGTCGAAAGCTTCAAAATACTTACAGGAAATTGGCCAGAAAGCTTATGAAAAAGGTTGTCAGTTAGGTTCCAAAATCTAAGCTCACAATCAGGAGGTTCGTTCTCCCCCAGATGTCTGCCCAGGTCTCTAAGGTGTTCATGCATCCTCAAACGGTTTTCACTGTCCACTTCAACCAAGCATCTGTTTTCCAGCGTCCAAAGACCTAACGTTCCTTCCCACTGGGATCCATTCCATATTCTAATGACTCTATCTCTGTCTTCTCCTACGAAGAAACAAGCAATGTCTAAAAATATCTTCTTCTCCTCTTCATCAAGACCGTCGTAGCTAATTTTTAGCCTGCCCTGTATATCATCAGGAACTATGTTGGAGATTTTACGAAATTGTGCTTCCCAAAGTTTTAAATCATTTTTGCCACGAAGAAGCGACCCAATCACTTTAATGGATAATGGTAATCCATGGCATAAATCCAAAAACTTTTCAACCTCTTTGTCAAATCCTACAGGGGGATGACGCTGGCCGAACGCATGCGAGCAAAAGAGCTCTCGCGAGTGCCTTCGATTGAGGCCTTTTAGAACGTATATGGATGACTCTGGGATGCCTGAGCTTGTGAGAACATCCTTATTGCGGGATGTCACTAAAATTAAGCTACCGGTTTTAAGGACATCCCTGGCTGGATAAAGTAATGCCTCCAACTGCTGAATATGATCCACATCATCTAAAATAATGAGAGAATCAGAAGATGGGAGATAGCTTCGGAGCTTTCCTTTACCTTGAGTAGTGCTGCGTATCTCCATGTCCTTTTGAGTCAAGCCCTTTAGTAGGTATTTCTGCAAGGTAGTTAAACAATTGTCTCTGATATCCTCTAAAAAGCAATATCGTTTGTAATTTGACCTTTGCCGGTTATAGAATTCTGTTGCTAGGGTGGTTTTGCCAACCCCACCAAGACCCACAATTCCTATAATTCTAGTTTCCCCGCTTTCCCACTGCAGTGATACTCTGGTTTCAAATTCTCTTAGTTTTTCTTGCAAGCCTTTTGGATATTCTGACACAAACCGCGGTATTTTAACATTTTTCAACACTCCTTCCACCACGTCTTGAAGGAGCTGCTCTACCACAGGAAGGTTGGCCCCTGTTTTCACACTAAAACCAAACATGAACAGCGGTTGAGCAACGCAGAACCAGTTTCAATTGGAAGGGCAGAACTAAAGATCTCAAACAAATAATACAAGAACTGAGTAAAGCGTGGGAGACTTGAACAGGAAGAAGAATTTCTGAACAATTGAGTGATGTATAATTTAAATTTTCTTTGACCTTTATGATTAACTCTATTTAGAAACAAATAGGGCACACTCATTTGTTGCTGGTATTAAGTGATCCTTTTCCAAATTGCCCTGAAAAATGCAAACGAAAACCGATTGCCAGCATTTTCCATACGAGTTATTGAAACATTCATTCATGTGCACAAGTAGTAAGGAACATACATATTAAATTCAAAGATAATAAAAAAATAAATACACATTCCATGGCTTGCTACATATAGTTCAATGCCTGATACATATACAAAGTAGTGAAATGTATTCAATGCTCTGAAGTATTACATTCCATGGCTTGCTACATATAGTTCAATGCCTGATACATATACAAAGTAGTGAAATGTATTCAATGCTCTGAAGTATCTATGGCTCTGATCCCCGCATAAGCAACTAAAGTCTAGTAAGTACTGATTATCCATTTCCTGTAGAGACGCAACCAAAGTCTAAAAGTACTGATTATTGCTTTCCCCTTGATAAACAAGCTGCAGTGCAGAATATTAGCAAAGTATGGGTGAGTCACAAAACTTATAAGCCCTCATGTGGAGTGGTAGAAATGGGGTGATTGAAAAAGCCATGGTGGGGTAGAGCAGCATGGCAGGAAAACGCGGCATGATGTTTATGATGGAAGGGGCCGAAAATGTCATTAATTATATGGTGATGGTGTGGGAAAAGGTGAGATCTGTGGTGTTTGTGGCACGGGGAATGATGAAATCTGTGATGTTTGTGGTGTGGCAAATGGTCGGTGGTGCTTGAATTTGCCATTGCATTTGAGCTTGTGTTTGTGCTCAGATCTTTGGTGGTCATGGTGATGGTGTTTGTGTTTGTAGCAATGTGGAGGGGTGGAGGGAAGGGGAGAGCGTGAATGGTGAGGGTGGATACCCTATTTGATCTTTATGATTAGCCCTATTTGCCCTATTTACATGGTCGATCTGCATCCATCGGAAGTAATCACATTTTATTCCCCGGTTTGGCATGCGTTAGAAGACTGGGAACTAATTGAGGCCAGAAATTATGCATTTTTGGCTTCTCAGGTTCGTAGAATCAAACATAACAGTATTCATTATAACTGTGACAATTTTAGGAATTTCATTTGCTTTTGCTCTGTTTTCACCTGTCCTGTTCAAGAATATTTGTTTATTTGTTAATTATTTTTCCAAGAGAAGAGATTTTATTGATCTTATTACAGGAGGGCTTATTGCTGCTACGCGTACAAAAAATACCTTCACTGCCTTCATTCCCTTTCAAAATAAAAATAAACCAATAATAAGTGGCGATAAGTCAGCCTCCTTCACTGCGCAGAAATGCTCATGTACAGCGTCATCTATCTATCAATTCAACAAATTAATTTGGAGGGGTGGTGTTCTCACTTGTTATACGTCTCTCCGTCAAAACCTTTTATTTCTGCAACGTCAGAGAGAGCCTTCCTCCATTTTTCAAGTGTGTTGGAGATGTATCTTGGTTGACCATCAACATTTTTTTTCTCTTGAAGTTGGCACAAGGCTTGAGCGTAGACTCCCTTTTCGCCTTGCGTCCACCGAAGCTCTGCAGGCTTGACACCGTAGAAAACCGGGATAATGGTGGACTTGAAATTTGACATGGAGTCCACCATCAATACAAGCTCATCGAGGCAGCATTTTGAAGACGCATAATTTGGAGAAAAAATTGCTATGTGCACAGTGGCTGTTCTAATGGCGCTTTCAATTTGACGGGTTATATTCTCTCCCTCGCGCAATTCCTGCTGGTCTAAAAACACTAGCAAGTCATGTTCGCAAAGGCGATGGTAGAGATCGGTGGCCAATGTTTTCTTGACATCGGGGCCCCTGTGATTGATGAAAACATCAAACACATAGCTTTCGTTCTCGCCTCGTGGGGAGGAGGAGGATGTCGAAGAGGAGGCCATTGGATAGAGAATAATTAAAGATTGAAGATGGGTTGCAGAGGTTGGGAATGGGCACTCAAGATTAAAGATATTGTCGTCCTGTATGATCTCACTCTTTCAGTGTAACTAGTATCTGCGCCTTTACCTTCTGTCTCAATATCAACCAATCAATTGAAAACAAAAAAGCACTGATCAGATCTGGTTGATTTCTGAAACGCTAATTTACTTGATGGAACCTAGTCGTGATATATTCAATACCCTTTTTCTCTTACTATTAAATTGGTACTTTACTCTTACCGCGCTTTTTTTCTGACTCATTGATTAGATGTAAAGCATCTTAGCACGGACCAGATACCACGCATTGATTAAAGATAAAGCATTAATTAAGTACGCATTGATTAAGTACGCATTAATTAAGTACGCATTGATTAAAGAATTTTTGGGCACCCCAATATTTTAAGCTTCATAATAATGACTTTGATTTCTAAAAATTTCTTCTAGATTTTTTCAAAATTGTGTCAAATTGCCATTGTTTTTAAGGTAAAATCATGGCTTTGTTATTATTGGTATTGATTCTTTTGGCTAGTCTCAACACATCATTTTCCAAGACAAAGCCTATCCCCATATAAAAAATGTTATGCATCTCATTCATATGTAAAACAATTGGCATTGATGAAATGTTATCCATCTCATTCATATATAAAACAATTGGTATTGATGATAACTTCACTTTCTTGGATGGCATAATGGTCCCAATGGTCAAAAAGTTGTTTTATTTTGTTTTTTTAATAAAGATGACAAGTACACTGAGTGATCTGATGTCATAATGGTCTCAATGGTCAAAAAAGTGTTTTCATTTTGTTTCATAATGGTCTCAATGGTCAAAAAAGTGTTTTCATTTTGTTTTTTTCATAAAGATGGGAGTGATCAAATTTCACTGGATGTCATAATGGTCCCAATGGTTAGAAAAGTGGTTTCATTTTGTTTTTTAATAAAGATGAAAAGCACACTCAAGGAGGGATCTGATGTCATAATGGTCATAATGGTCCCAATGGTCAGAAAAGTGGTTTCATTTTGTTTTTTTTCATAAAGATGAGAGTGATCAAATTTGAAGGACTGGTATCAATTTCATTTGGAAGAGTATATATTCATCGAACTTTTCAAGGATAAAAAGTTAAAAATAATTGTACTTCAATTGACAAGTGTAAAGTAAATAAATCCTTCATTAAAAATGTGCATAAATAAAGTAATGCCCTTCTAAATCTGTACACCTTGAAAAAATTAGATCGAGATTACATCAAAATACCTCAAAATTCAATAAAACTAGTGAATAAAGAAAGATTTTTCTAAAATTTTATTTAAAAAACAACTAAGCAAATGTTTCTTTCATTCATTATATGATTTTCAAAAATATTTGGACTTACATCATTGAAAATTTCTTGCTCTTGTGCTTTACGTTCTTTCCATCTGCTCGTGGGAATATCGTTACCCAAACTTTATTGGAGTTGACTCCAAAAATTAGTTTCCTCAATATCCATAATCCATGTGTGATTATCTAACTAAACAAATAAATTATTGATTTAATTTTCTTTTGTTTTCAGTTATAAGATCACTTCAGTAAATTGTTTCTGAGTAAACGGTTACATTTTTTTATTCAAATTTGTAATAAATCATTCAATTAACTATTATTTTTAAAATAAATTTAAATTATTATTTATAAAATCAATTAATTATATATTTTGAAATTAATTTATTATATTTATTATATATATTAAATATAATTAATTATGATATAGAACAGAACGATTTTTAAACGTAAAAAGTTAAAAAATTAATTATAAATAAGAGTTTTTCTGATTCATATAAGATACTTATGCATTTTATTTAACTTATTTTTGTAAAAAGTAATACCAATTTACATTATAAAATAACTACATTAAATTAATTAATGATATAGAATAATAAGACTTCAAATCCTATAAAAACATTAAAAACATTAAAAACATTAATTATAAATAACAATTTTCTTATCTATATAATATATTTTATCACATTTTATCTAAAACATTTTATAGAAAATAATATCAATTTACATTATAACATCAATTATATAAAATAATAATAAATTATTTAAGCTTTAATAAATAAAATATAAAATACTAATAAAATTATTTAAGCTTAAACACAATATATATGGACAAGAAATTTAATAATAAATAGCACAAATTTTATCTATAACTTTTGAACATTTACATAATAATTTTTTTTATTTCTATACTTAATACATTATAAATACTAATAATATCATAAAATAAATAATTTAATGTAAAATAAACACAAATACATGCTCATACAAGTCATAGTAAAGCCCATGTTAATGGCATGTATGACTGCTCATCAAATGACTCGACCAACTAAAGCACACTTGTGGACCCTGGATGGATCCACTAGACAAATTACACTACGGGGTTTTTGTCTTGGGGATCAACTAGAACTAGCCACACCAAGTTCTCAACAAAAACTCAATAGGATAGACAAACTCAATATGATCCAAATGCCTAGCTCCTCTCCCTTTTTATAGGTTCGATGGAGTCTCTAGATACCTTTATTTTAGTGTTCTTCTAAAAGACAAAGACAAATACCATGGCTAAATACCAGGACAAATCCCATCCAGTTTGAACATATCAAGAAAAAAGAAGATTACAAATCCTCCCACCTCGATATTGCTTGCCCTCAAGCAATTCATAGTTGCCTATCAGTATGGTTGTTCGAAGCAGACGCATACAAATACTGGGGTAGCATATGAACCACTGAATCATCATATTATGCCATTGTATCATCCAATCAAGGATATATCTCCTGATGCGAGGATACCATATCAACCTCTAAGTCCACTACCCATCAATAGACCCACTAGCATGTGAATTGCTACTTGGATACCAATCTCATTGTTGAATCAACTTGCCATCAACAAATCCTCCTGGATCCCAATGTCACAACGACCCAACTTCATGGCCCACTCGCCATGGATCTAACTGTATCATGTCCCCAACTGAGAATGAACTCTTAGGAATCATCTTATCAATTAGGTACCAATTCATAATCTCTTGCATGTACATATGAGGAACAACCCCACCATGTGAACAGGTCCACATAGAACAACCATTGTGCCACGTAAACCAGGTGAGGTGTTGTACAACACCTGTCCTCCACCATGTGACGCATATCCTCCATGCATCGTGACCGGTTCAACCAATTTAGGGCATGTTAAGTCCCCTCGAGAACGCATACTCTGACTATTGTTTCGTTGGCTGCCTTATTATGTTCAGGTCGTTTACTTGCTCGTTTCTCCCACCAGGTACTTGCGCGGCGCTACTGGTGTTCCGCTCGCAGCCATGCCCGACCTTGGCCTTGTAGACAGTGGGTTATGGTGTCTTTCTGTTGCTGCTTTGAGAGGTTGTGAGGATGTTGTCTATGATTTAGTTTGCAATATTGGGCCCATTTCTCTTCACCGTATGGTGTATTCTCCTGGCTATTCGTCTACAGAGGTCCCTATGGTGGATTTAGCTCGACTCAGTGCTGGTTATGGTGGTTTCATGCTCCGAAGGTTTTATCAGGTAAATTGGTAAATTTATGAGCTAAACCACCGATTTTTGCTCATTTTATGCTGGTTTTTGTAGGTTTTTCGCAGTCTAACCCCATGGCAAGCTTGTCTTGCAGGTTACTGTGAAATTTGTAGGTGGAGTTGGAGCTGGGGTTCCTGTGGCACGCTAGCATGGAGGCAGTCGTCAATGAAGGTAGGACATTGTCCTACCAGCTGAGTACGTGTGTTTTTTAACACATTAAACTTGTTGGATTATTATGCCTTTCTGCTTACATGCCTATGTTTTTGAACACTTTCAGCTTGTCTAAACTGTGGGTTTTTGGTGGGTTTTGTGTAAATTGCGGGTTTTTGGTGGGTTGTGTAAATTGTGGGTTTACTGTGCATTGGTTTGTTTCACCCTATCTACCACTGTGCATTATTGTTGTGTTCCATTGTGGATTATTTGTGGGTTCAACTACTCTATTGTGTGCATTACTCTGCACCATTTGTGAATTATTACCTTGCAGCAAATGCTAGAAGCAGAAGGGTGTTTCCGAGCACAAGGGGGTTTGAAGGTAGTGGAAAATATCAAAATGTTCCTTGCAGGTCTCAAGGGTTTGATTAAAGGCCTTTCTGTGCATTATTGTGTGCATTACTGTGAGCCATTGTGATTCTATTGTTTACTAACCACACATATTCCTTATTTTTCATTAATAACACTAGGGCTCTTCATTATTCATTACAAAGATATAACTATAGTGGCTAACTCAGTAAGGAACAACTTACTTACTAAGATGTGATGCTTTTGTTATACACTCTTAATGTTGGTGTTTGCAAACTAACGACGGTCTTGTTTGAGAACAATGGCTCCTTAGAAAGGGATTGTCGTCGAACAATAACTTTAAGTGTAGGGATTGTTTTGAAGTGATAGTGTGTGTATTTCCAGTGTGTTAATTAATTATGGTTATACTACTTTCTAATTGAGTTTAAATTTATAAATAGTTTTAATGTTGTAAAGATGTGTCTATAAATTTTGTACTACTTTCTAGATGATTCTCCATGAATTTTTTTTATGCATTACTATGTGCCATTACTATGCATTATTGCTATGTACCATTGTGAATTATTTGTGGGTTCAACTACTCTAGTGCGTGCATTACTATTTTGCATTTGTGAATTATTACCCTACAGCAAATGCTAGAAGCACAAGGGGGTTATGTTGAAGAAACTATCGTTGGTTTGAAGAAATTATCTGCTGATTTAAAGTTTTTATTGCCATTGCGTTAATTACTTTTGGTTATAGTACTTTCTAATTGAGTTTAAATCTATAAATAGTGTTAGTGTTATAAATATGTCTCTATAAATTTTGTACTACTTTCTAGATGATTCTCCATGAATTTTTTTATGCATCACTGTGTGCCATTACTATGCATTACTACTATGTGCCATTGTGAATTATTTGTGGTTTCAACTACTCTATTGTATGCATTACTCTGTGCCATTTGTGAATTATTACCCTACAACAAATGCTAGAAGCACAAGGGGTTTATGTTGAAGAAATTGTCTTTGGTTTGAAGAAATTGACTGTTGATTCAAAGTTTTTATTGCCAGTGTGTTAATCACTTTTTGTTATAGTACTTTCTAATTGAGTTTAAATTTAGAAATAGTGTTAGTGTTATAAAGATGTCTCTATAAATTCTGTACTACTTTCTAGATGATTCTCCATGAATATTTTTATGAATTAATATGTGCCATTATTGTGCATTATTGCTATGTACCATTGTCAATTATTTGTGGGTTCAACTACTCTATTGTGTGCATTACTCTGTGCCATTTGTGAATTATTACCCTACAGCAAATGCTAGAAGCACAAGGGGGTTATGTTGAAGAAATTGTTGTTGGTTTGAAGAAACTATCTATTGATTCAAAGTTTTTATTGCCAATGTGTTAATTAATTTTGGTTACAGTACTTTCTAATTGAGTTTAGAAATAGTGTTAGTGTTATAAAGATGTCTCTATAAATTATGTACTACTTTCTAAATGATTCTCCATGATTTTTTTTTGCGCTTTTCTATGAGTCTTTTGATCTATGTAATTTTTTATTCTCAACAATTCCAGCAGGAGGAATTCATGTTGGAGAGTCTTTGTGTCTCTATTATGTTATTATGTGCATTACCGTGTGCCATTGGGAATAATTTGTGGGTTCAACTACTCTATTGTGTGCATTACTCTGTGCCATTGTGAATTAGCTTTAGGGATTGTATGTTGTTGTATGGAATTGTGTACCTGGGACTAGAAACGAGCAAGTAGAAGGCCCGAATAGAATAAGGCAGCCAATGAAACAACAACCATTCAATGTGTTCTCGAGGGGACTTAACATGCCCTAAACTAGTTGAATCGCTCACGATGCATGGAGAACATGTGTCGCATGGTGGAGGATAGGTGTTGTACGACACCTCACCTGGTTTACGTGGCATAATGGTTGGTCTACGCGCGCCCGTTCGTCTAATGGCGTCCCTCCCCTAATGTTGTTAGCAATATAATACATTTAAATTGTTAGCAATAGAATGTTGTTAGCTTGTTTGTTTGTTAGTGATTCATTGCTTTAGATTCATTTATGTTGTTAGCTTGTTTGTTTGTTAGCGATTCATTGTTTTAGATTCATTGCTTTAGGGTTAGTGATTTTCTCTAAATAAAAGAGTAGATTTTGATAATTGAAAAAAACATAAAAACCTAACATCGAAATAAAAATATTTTTCAGATTAGAATTAAAATTAAAATTCAATAGAGTTCAGATTCTTGAATTTAGTTTATCTAACTGTGATCAAATTATCCAAACAGAGTTCAATTATCTACAAATCATATTATCACAACAAAGTTAAAATGCTTTAATTTTGTTCGTGTACCTTTGTTCCTTGATCATCACAATGACCATTAACAAACATTCTCAAATCAAGTAACATGTGATGTAATTGTGTAGAAGAGAATGGTCCTTTTTATCATTTTCATTCCTCAATCTGATGAACTAGATAATCCTTAACTGTGTAGAAGTGTAGCTTCTACTATTAAACCAATCAACATAATGCATCCTTACAAAATTTACATTGCAATGTGGTTACAAAAATTATGTCATGCCACCCCTATGTTTGATGGCCTCCATTTCATGCATTGCCCAAAATTGTTGAATTGCCTACCTGACCCAAGTATGTGGAATACCCAAGATTGGTTGATTAGGATGTGCCTAAATGTTGCCATATGCTTGACTCTAATTTCCTCCTTATAGCCATGGAGGGACTGAGTAGCCCAAGTGTCCACTTGTGTTACTAATCCTAACACTAAGTGCAGGTGTTATATAAACATAGTTAGGATTTAAACATGCACTGGTATGGGTATAATAGGTGGGCGTAACCCCTGGCTGATAGCGGGGGACTTGGATGTTAATAAGGTCTTGGTATGATGGTGTGTGCTCTACAATATGGTCCAGTGTGTTGGACAACATCCTATTTGCCTCAAATTGGCTTGGACCATAGTCTTCCGTGCTTGTCACCCCTACTCCTTTTTCCAACAACTGTTGAACCTTTCTTTCCTCCCTCTCTTGCCTTGCCAATTGTTTATGATGTTCCTTATCTTCCCTTGCTTTTTTTCTTTCCAACCTTTCCTCTGCTCAAGCTTTTGCTACTGCAGTCCTTGCAACTCTCTTTTCCTTGGCCAACTCCTTCTTTCTCTTTTTAGATTCTTGAATTTCATATTTTTTTACGTTCAGACTCAAACAATAAATGCATATAATCTTCAGATGTAAGCAACTGTGAACTCCTCCCTAAGCAAAGACAATCTGATGTTGAGTTCCTTGATGAGGTCTTCACTCTCTCTACTGGTAATTTTAGGAATGCGCTATGTTTTTTCTGTTTTGATGTCCCATGCTCCTCAGGACCTAACACTTGGCTTTCAACCTCAGGGACAACTTATTGGTCCCCTTTTATGTCTTCTTCAGGTAGTTCATAATGTATAGGCTCCTCTTCCACTGACCCATTGTCCACAAAATAATGAATAATTTTGGTGTTCAACTCTGGTGGTTGTGAAGGCATGTACATGCTTTCTATATTGGTGGTAGACACATTATGTGTGTTGATATTCATCATGGCCTCTTCCAACCATGATGGTGGGCTTACTTGGGTTGGCATGCTCAATTGCTCATTGTTTAATCATGTTGCATTATCATTTGAAATCAAGTTTGCATTTTCATTAAGTTGATCAACTGCCTCATATGTAATATCACATGAAGAATTGGTCGGTGGTTCAGTGGGTGTGACAACCTCCATGATGTTGACAGTTGGTTCATGAATGAACTACGTCTCACTCACATGTTCATCATCATTACCATAGAAGTGCCCTTTAGAAAGGGACATTATACCTTCAGCAACAACAACATATTCTTGACCATCAACATTGTCTTGTAAGTTCCTTGCTTCTTGACCTTCCACATAAAATGCTTGGCTACAACCGGTATCATGCATAAGAGCATCAAAATTAAGTGGCCATATACCAATCCTCCTAAATCCAACCTTGATATTAGAAGGTGTGAGAGCCCTTTTAAATGCTTTACTTGTAAGCTCATCTAGCTCAAACCTATTTACTTCCACCCCTGGATTCTTTTCCATCCACCCTGAAATAGTTCTTGAAAGGCCCAAACACGCTGATCAAGGGGTTCTAGTCTGTGAGTGGTATGAGTCGGCAATGTTAACAGGTCAATGCCCAAATTTTTGGCCTCCTCAAATGTCTGCACAACCATGTGGCTTCCATGGCCATCTAAAATCAGTGGGTGTTTGTTTTCAGGTGAGACACCACCTAGTACAGATGTAGCAAAGTGACAAAGCCAATCCAGGAATAGTTCCTTTGTCATCCATGCATGGGGATGTGCAACCATGCATGCACTTGGTTCACAGTTCTGTAAGTAGTTTTTTAGTTGTGTTTTACCTTTTAATAGATAAAATCCTAGGATTGAAGAACCAATTGCATTGAAACAACAAAGAATAGTGATCCACTCCTTGCTCTTAGGAAAAATATTAGGCACATTTCTTCTCCCTCTATTGAAAATTATCAACATACCACAATTCCTTCTGCCTATAAGCCTATTTCATCACAGTTCCATATATGGGATGGGGCATATGAGTGTTGCTCATATGCAGCAAAAAGAGTGTTGCTCATATGCAGCAAAAAGAGTGTTATATAACTTGGACATAATTGCAGGGCGTAATTTTAAAGCCTTGTCTCTGTCAAGACCCTTAGTTGTACGTAGCACAAGGTCTGGATGCCTTTCTTTAAACCCACTCCACCATGATTTACCAGGAAACCCATATTTGAAGGGATTTGGCCTCCCTTAACAGATTTGAGCTACTATGTATTTAAGTTGTATAAGCTCTAACCCATGTCCTAATTGGGCAATCTCCTTACACCACTCAAGCATCTCGTCCTCCTCCTCTTCAGTCATAACTGTACCAGGCCCTCTATGCTTTGTATTAGTAAACCCATTTATCCAATAATTTATGTTAGAGGCAACAATACCATGTTTTTTTGCAAAGGCATAGATTGAATATCCCTTAAACTCGATGTCATCAATTACAGCTAGCATGTCTTGCTTTGTCCAGCCTCTGATGGCATTGATTTTCTTTGTTGAACTTGCACCTTGCACTATGATTGAAGGTGACTATGTGGTTGATGGTGGAATATAATGATCTGCAACCACGATGTCCTTTTCAATGACATTACTGGGCGCATTGGGAGCATTCAAATAACCCCCCTATCTTCATATGATTCGCTAGATCGCAGTTGGCCCCCCATCGTCTGTTATGAAACCAACTCACAAAAGATAGAAAAGATAGATCAACGACTTATAAATCAGCCTCTTCAAGGGGGAAACCTCCTTTACATTACACAAATGAACAATTCTTGGATGATACAAATGACAAGACCTCCTTTCTATATATAGGAGTCTAAGGGGTCATAATATAATTAGATCCGACATAACAATAATCATGTAAGGGCACAACAATAACAATAGTGGGCTTCTATGGGGCACAATAATAACAACATGGGGACTACATGGGCACAAAAATATAATAAGGGGGTTGCACTAATAACAATAAGGGGTTACATTAGTAGTACAGGGACCTAACATGCCCCTCTCCTTCAGAAAGTGTTGTCCTCAACGCTTGAGTAGTTTTGGATGCTTCTGTATAAAATTATCATCCTTCCATGTGGAATTTTCAGTGGGTATGTTCTTCCACTTGATGAGATACTCTGAAATTGATCGATTTCGTAGCTGTCGATTTCTCGGTTCTGTGACTGCTTTAGGTTCCAATATGATTTTTCCTTCCTTGTCAAGTTCTTGAAATATTGTTTGAACTGGGATCTTCTGCAACTTTTGAATGAGTTCCCACCCTGCTTTGTCATTCTTCCATTCATCCCTTGCTTCATTTATCAAATTTGGTTGGATAATTATACAAACCTTTAGCATTTCTACAACCATACGTTCAATTTCACTCTTTTGGGAATATGGATATCTGTAAGGCTTGATGTTTGGAGGAACACTTCCTGGGGATCATGAATAGGTGGGAGGCCTTTGGGAGTCTCAAATACCTTGGAATGATTGTCCAAGACTTTTTGGAGATATGGAGAAATAGATGATTTTGATGTGGGAACCTTTAGCGAACATAATTGTGCAATTATGCTTCATTGTTATTTCTTTAGAAGCTTTGTTATTATGTTAGAGATGATTATCTTTCTCGATTTCCCTGTGATACCTCTTAATTCAACTTCCTTTCCTTCCAAAGAAAATTTCATGAAAAATTATTGAAAATTAAAAGCTATTGTACCCAAGGATTGTAGCCATTGGTCTCCTAGTACAACATTAACACCACCCATTGGAATGGAAAGCATTGGGCTATTCAATACATATTATCCCATGGATAACTTGATATTATCACACTTTCCAGAGCAATTTATGGTTCCTCCACTTGCAACCATCACTTGACACTATGGTGCTGGATATACGAAGTAATTCAATTCCTTGGTTATCTTACAATGAAAAAAATTATGGGTACTGCCTGAATCAATCAACACTATTACCTTTTTCTTCTTGATATGTCTTTTTAT
The DNA here is from genome assembly GCA_000404065.3 of Pinus taeda. Classification (NCBI taxonomy): domain Eukaryota; kingdom Viridiplantae; phylum Streptophyta; class Pinopsida; order Pinales; family Pinaceae; genus Pinus; species Pinus taeda. Next base: position 49,063 of record APFE031075943.1, on the reverse strand, counting down.
TTTGATAGTTTGAGGAGTGGTAATTCCAGCCAATTCATTACAAGATATGGTCGGATTCATTTCTTCTTTCTCTAGGGTTTGTTCCTAGTGTATATCCTCTTCTTATGACGTTGCTTGTTCCTTTTCTTCCTCCTCTTCACAATCTATCTAAAATAATTTATTCTCAGCACAATTATGACCTTTAGTGTATTTTCTATCACGATTGTAACAAAGCCCTTTTGCTCTTTTTTCTTCCAATTGTTGTGGTGTCAAGCTTGTATGTTGTGGAAGGCTAGGGGCAACAACACTTCCATGTTTATAGTTGTGAGTGGTATAGGATTCCTTGTTGCCATAATTTTGCTTTCCATTTTTCTTGCCAACTTGAATGCCTTCTCCCCTTAATCAGGTTCCCAAAGGCAAACCTCATGTTGGATGTTATCCTTTAAAGTCCCTATGAACAAATCAATCCTATGTTCCTATGGAATATCTTTTACCCTTATATTCAATTTTTGAAAGTCCTCAACGTGCTCCATCATTGAACCCTTTTGTTTGAGATTTATCAATTGGCTAAAAAAAGTGTTGCTTTTTGTATCTTCATAATGTGTTATCATTTATTCTGTAAAAATTTCCTAAGTGAAAATTTGTTTATGAGAGCAAAGCCATCGATACCATACAAACTAATTTGGTTCCAAATATAAAGTTGCAATGCATACCTTTTGTGTGTTTTTCACATTATGGAGATCGAAATATTACTCCATCTGTAGTATCCATGTCACGGGATCCTTGCCATCAAACTTCCTCATATCTATCTTTGGAACATGGTGGGTCTTCAATCCATCGTTAGAGTCTATTAAGTCATGATTAAGATTTATTTTGTTCTCATTATGAGTTTTCTCTACTACCTTTTCGCCATTAGGAAGCCTTTCTTGTAGCAAATTTGTCAAACCTTCCTTCAAACCTTCCACTTATTTCTTCAAATATTCAATGTTGTCATTCTTCGAATCATGATTAACATTTATTTTGTTCTCATTCTGAGTTTTCTCTACTACCTTTTCGCCATTAGGAAGCCTTTTTTGTAGCAACTTTGTCAAACCTTCCTTCCAACCTTCCATGTCCTTCTTCCAATCTTCAATGTTGCCTTTCATACCATCAATCTTAGCTTCCACACCTTTATTTAAATCATCCATCTTATCTTCCACGTCTTTCTTTAAACCATCCATATTAGCTTAGGTTACTTTTTATGAGAGTGAAATTTGTTGCATTTGGTCTCGTAATTTTGATATATCATGTTGCATTTCTTCCTCTTCTTCATAAGTCATGTTGGAGCTTTCAGGTTGCTTACTAGGTGTTTCTATTTTCTTTCTTCAGGGCATCAATTAATGATAATTATTCTTCACTATTCCCTTTGAATTCCTTCAAACTAATTTTTCAAACCAAACTTATGCAAAATTTTAAAAAAACTACACACCTTTTTTCACTTTGTAGGAGCTCGATATTGAATTTGAGGTATCTCTAAAATTTCGGATCTCCAATGTCTAAAATTGCGAAATGTAGTAGCCCTATGAGTTCTCTTTCCAATGCCACTAGTCTGATCGAAATTGGATTCTCAAAGAAAGTGTTATGCCCAATCTCCCAAAATGTCTTGATTATACACTTTTTCAGTAGAGAGAACTTGTATGAAGTTCCACATGTCACTGTTCCAACCTTTGGACCTGAAAACGATGCACAAAAACCTACAGTCCATCCTCTTTCTTAAATTCTAACTAAATTTCAATCCGATACTCAGAGATAAAGTTATGATGATATTCCCAAGGTCACCTATTTCATACGTAATTCAGGAGCCTGCAAAAACCCTAAATTCCTTGGATCATATCTCCTAAAATATAGTGAGACAAGATCTAAAATTCGGGCCCAAGCGTCAACAAGATTTCAGTTCAAATGGGTTTTAATTTTAGAGTTTGAATCTTCATATAAAAATTGCTATAGTGAAAATTCCACAATGACATGTTTGAGATGGAATTCTAAAGCTTGCAAAAACCCTAACTTTCGCATATCATATCTCCGAAATTATAGCTAGACAATATTTGGAATTCAAACCTGTGGTTCAAAACTATTTTGGACAAAATGGGTTTTTTTTTTTAGCTTATGAAGCTTCATAGCAAAAATGTTATAGCGAAAATGTCACGATGACTTGTTTGGAGCAGTCAAAACCCTAGAATCCAAAGCTCTGATACCATATGTTATGAAACCAACTCACAAAAGATAGAAAAGATAGATCAACGAATTAGAAATCAACCTCTTCAAGGGGAAACCTCCTTTACATTACACAAATGAAAAATTCTTGGATAATACAAATGATAAGACCTCCTTTCTATATATAAGAGTCTAAGGGGCCATAATATAATAAGAGCAGGGCACAAAAAAAACAATAGTGGGCTTCTATGGGGCACAATAATAATAATATGGGGACTACATGGGCACAACAATATAATAAGGGGGTTGCACTAATAACAATGATGGGTTACATTAGTACTATATGGACCTAACATCGCTCCTCGCCTCCTCCTATTCCTTGTACAATCTGAAAGAGAAACTCTTGGCATGGCTGTAATAACCTGCAAAATTACCACGAAATTCTAATTTTAAAAAATTGTATTAGAAAACAAGATAATTCATTGGTGTTTGCAATCAATTAGCAACAACAATCAGTGATTTATCTATATATTGTAATTGAATACATCTTGGATTTGAAACTCATAATTGGAAGGGTTTTCACACATAAAATTTCATACTACAACAGTCTTGGAATAATTAAATTCACAGAAAGAAACAAGAAATCTAGAAAGAGACAATGAGGATTCACACATAAAAATTCTTTCTAGATTTCTCTAGCAAGATTTGTGGGCTTTATTTGATTGATTTGTCTAGGGTGTGAGGATCTTCTGAGGTTCGTTGCATGTTATTGATGATTGGAGTGTATTTTTTCAATCACTTGTAAGCTTACTTCTCCTCAATAGTGACCTATTGCAGACGGTTGAAAAATATCAGGTCTGAAGCATTGTTATTATAGTAGTCTGATATTGAATTGCAGGGGTCGGATTTGAGGTTACAATGGCATTACACTTACTTGCATTTTAACTTCTTTATTGATTCTTAGTTGGTAAAAGTATGAGCTATTAGGAAGAGCTATTCCTTTTTCTTTTTGTAACAACTTTGACATAACACAATTTCTTCAACACAACTAGCTTTCTGTGTCCTAAAATCATTGTTCTTGGCATTCATTCTATTCCTAGTTGGTAAAAATATGAGTTATCAGGAAGAGATATTCCTTTTTCTTTTTGTAACAACTTTGACATAACACAATTTCTTCAACAAAACTAGCTTTTTGTGTCCTCAAATCATTGTTCTTGGCATTCATTTTATTCCTAGTTCGTAAAAATATGAGTTATGAGGAAGAGCTATTCCTTTTTCTTTTTGTAACAACTTTGACATAACATAATTTCTTCAACACAAATAGCTTTATGTGTCCTCACATCACTGTTATTGGCATTCATTCTATTCCTAGTTGGTAAAAATATGAGTTATTAGGAAGATCTATTCCTTTTTCTTTTTGTAACAGCTTTGACATAACACAATTTCTTCAACAAAAATAACTTTAAATTCAAAAAGAGTCAAGGGATCTCTAACTTGAATGGTTCATGAGGCACAATACTTGCTAAGGTTTTGCAAATGGGGTAGCAAGCTAAGTGGGCTTGATTGTGGAAAAACTCCACAGTTAAGCGCGCTTGGGCCAGAGGTGTTCTGGGATGGGTGACCTCCTGGGAAGTCCCGGTTACCGGGTGCAAGCCCCGGAAGTGATGATTGATGCTATGTGATTCGTTCTCCACATTTCACTAGTTTCAATCCCACTTCTTCACCCCTGTGAGCATCACCCGATGCAATGAGTGCTAAGTGAAATATTCAAAAATCATGAGAAATTAGTCAGTTACGACTACCTCTCATGGAAATGGTCATACGTTTGAATGACTTACTTAACGCAGTTGAATCCCAAAAATGATATCTAACTTTATGTGTCCTCAGATCATTGTTCTTGGTGTTCATTCTATTCCTAGTTGGTAAAAATATGAGTTATCAGGAAGAGCTACTCCTTTTTATTTTTGTAACAACTTTGACATAACACAATTTCTTCAACACAAATAGCTTTCTATGTCCTCAAATCATTGTTCTTGGCATTCATTCTATTCCTAGTTGGTAAAAATATGAGTTATAGGGAAGAGCTATTCCTTTTTCTTTTTGTAACAGCTTTGACATAACACAATTTCTACAACACAAATAACTTTATGTGTCCTCAATCATTGTTCTTGGTGTTCATTCTATTCCTAGTTGGTAAAAATATGAGTTATGAGGAAGAGCTATTCCTTTTTCTCTTTGTAACAGCTTTGACATAACACAATTTCTTCAACACAACTAGCTTTTTGTGTCCTCAAATCATTGTTCTTTGCATTCATTTTATTCCTATTTTGTAAAAATATGAGTTATGAGGAAGAGCTATTCCTTTTTATTTTTGTAACAACTTTGAAATAACACAATTTCTTCAACGCATCTATCTTTTTGTGTCCTCAAATCATTGTTCTTGGCATTCATTTTGTTTCAGACATTCATTTTATTCCTAGTTGGTAAAAATGTGAATTATCAGGAAGAGATATTGGGAGTAAGGGTTCTTAGTTGTAATCTCTTTATGTAGGTATTCCCTTTCAAATTCTAAAAGTCTAAGGGTTTATTTCTAGTACTTTTTGTTCTTGCAAGTGAAAGCCTCGAAAAAAATAAGGCACACTCAATTGAAAAAGAGAGAGAATGGGTGTTATGCACATTGAATATGCATCCATTTCATTGATTGAAAGAAAAGACAAATCTGTTATGATTCCACCCATACAACAATACAATAGTAGGCCAATGGTAAGAGATTATAGACCTCTGAGGAAAGGATACCAGAGAAAGAAAGAAAATTTGATGTTTTTATAAACACTGCACCTAAGTGAACCTTACGAGATAGAGGAGTAAGACTAGATGAAACGTTCCTAATTAAAGCACATCAAAATGAACCTTGGTTAGAAGGAGAATGAAAATACCAGTATAAGAACATAGGAAAATCAGAGAATTGGTTGAATAAACTGAAAAACTTTAAGAAGGCCTTGAGGGTCATATTTATTTCTCGCATCTTCCATGATATTATCTATTTTGGAGAATTTGGTATCTACGGATAAATAATAATTCCCTAGATAAGTAGCCATATCTAGAACAACAGTTTAAAGTATTTTAGTCTTTTCCTATAAGCAATAGATAAGATGAGAAGATGAGAAGACCTAATTGTAGTTCTGCTTTCCTCTCGTCTCCTTTGTATCGATCATGTTGCTCCTTCCCGTACTTAATAAGCTTGAGAAGTACCTGTAAACACAAACAGAAAACAAAGAACCGACCAAAGCAAAAGATCTATTGAATATAAGTGAATGGAATCAGATACATTTCACACATATAAGCATTATAAGACAATATAAACATATGGGAGAAAGGTTCAAATACTTTATTGAATAGAAGAAGGAATTACAACCATTGTGTCTGATTCAAAGTCATTCCTCTAGGTTGGATCCCATCCACATCACATCAAAAGCATGACAAACTTGTAGCATTACAATACTTGCTTCAAAGCCAATTTTCATAGCAACATTATCTCCTTACAATTCAACATAATCCATCCCCTGATCACTTAGATGAGTGGTCAATTTATAGGGAGTTGAAGGAGGTTTTGTCATAAATGGTGGTATTGAATGGCCTTCCATACATAGAATTAGTTCCATGGAGGAAGGGATGAGATCATAGGATGCATCTTAACTCATTCCTCATCCATTTTCGAGCTCATAGGAGTTGATAAGTGAGGGAACCTTCTAGATGACTCCAAAAGATAATAATATTCCCAAAACTCTATGTGAATTTCACTCAAACTCACCCAGTGCAAGTGAAAGGAAGCCTAAGTGCTCTGTAGAGCACCTTGGCATGGACTTAGCTTCTCTACAGCGCACCCTTACATGGGCCTACCTTCTCTGGTCCCTCTAGAGGCCATTTCTGGATGTCTTCAAGTCATGAAACTGTCCAGGAAGGAGGCATTCAAATGGGTGACTTGTTTAGGGCATTTAGAAACTGAAATTAGGGTTTGATGATCCCTAAAACACTGATATGGATGATGGGATTGATGTGCCCAAATGGATCTGTAACAGCTACCCCCTAAAGCATGAAGTCTGAAAAATTCAAATGTCGAATGAAATGTTTTATGATGTGATGAGGAGGTATCGAAGTGGAAGATGACCTGTATCAATTACAATACATATATCATTATTTTTTATTTTTACATGAATTGCTGAGGGAAGGCATACCCATGCTCAGCTTATAAACTTTCATTATATGTACATAAACAATTGTCTATAGATATAGACCCATGATTGGAATGACCATCAATGTAAAGCCATTGTACATATGATTTAGTACTCCTGAAATCGTAGCCTAGATGGATGAAAATAGATCTGGGGTCTTCTGTCTGGTTCAATCGTTTGCTCAAGTACGAGTCTAACCATGTGAATATATGATCTATAATCGAACATGGGAAGACACTGTCTAATTACCAGCCAATGATGTAAGCTGTTAATAGATGCGAGAGAAATCACCGATAATGATAATGATCCTCAAGGTACTGCAGTACATTCTGCATGGTGTGAATGGATGATTTGATGTCGAACACCATATAAAGTCTTTCGGTCAAAGGCCATTGATGTCAACCTATTGCCTGAAGCGAGAAACCTGCCATTGATGTATGCAAGCCTTAAGGTACTGGAAGGGTGTTTCTAAGTCAACTTCTTGGATAATGTGTTGATGTCGACAAGAAGTGACTCGTCGCAGGAGGGCCTTGATGTATCCGACATCAACGACATGAAACGAGTGTAGTGATTTTGGAGATGAAATTTGACTAACGACACAAAGTTCAGGAATGGCGGTCATGAAAATGAAGGTTTATGGTATTGCAAAGGATGAATTTTAACTGAATGACTTCTCTTGAACATATCGGCGACACTGAATGAATTGGCAGCATTGATCCAAAACCAAAGTGATGGATGGTGTGATAGACCATTAGTATGATAGCCATCAAGTAGATAACCCAACCCAAATAGTCTGAATGAATTGGCAGCGTTGACCCAAAACAAAAGTGATGGATGGTTTGATAGACCATAAGTATGTTAACTGTCAAGCAGATAACCCAACCCAAATAGTCATGGAGATGAAGTGAAAGTGTCATGTTCAAGAGCGACCTGCTATCATAAAGTGTTTTACCCTTTTTCCCATTTTCCCCAGTCATTGCTAACCAATACCTATTTACTTTTTATCAAGCTTGTGGAGGATAACATGTGCTTGTTGTATAATTCCACCCTTCAGGTGAATCCATGGCTATGTGATGTTTTAATGAGTCTAGTGAAGGTGAAACTCGATCTTGTTTAGATGGAAAAGTTTGTCGCTATTTGATGTTTTAACGAGTTTAATGACAAAGATAACTCGGTCCTTTTGATGTTTATAGAGTTTGAAAAGGGACAAAAAGAAAAATCCACAAGTTATTTTTCATAAATTAATCTCTCAAGCTCGAAAAAGTGTAAAATAATACAAGAGAGATGTCGTTTCCAATCTGTTAACGAGTTGAAAAGGACAAGCGCTCGACAATCTTTTCATATTTAGAGTTTGAAAAGAGCTTAAAGAGGACTCCACTTTGAGGAACAAGTGGTGTCTAGGATAGCAACTGGTTCTAGTGATGTTGGAACTTCTCAAAACATGTTTATTTATGTGAAGAGGCTAGCTAATAAGACCACTCATTGCAACTGTTCCTCAAAAAGGGTAAAACAACCAAATGAAAGCATATGATTGGCCAAAGGTATGGTGGCGATGGGATGAAAAAAATCAAGGCTCATCTAATGAAAGAGGCTGATAGAATGGAAATCATGAGGGTTAAAATGGATATGGGTTCATTTTTACATAAGCTTGAACCATGGGAAACTATGCTCGGATTCAGTTTCATGTTTACACAAGCTTGAAACGAAAAACTATGCTTGGATTCAGTTTCATGTTTACACAAGCTTGAAACGAAAAACTATGCTTGGATTCAATTTCATTTTTACACAAGCTTGAAATGAAGAACTATGCATGAGATTGGTTTACATGCCCCCAACATGATGAAAGGGAGAGTCTCCTGTAACGAGATGGAAGCCACTGCGGTGAAGCAGGATGGTTATCCAACACCTTTTTGGCTTTTTCCAGATAGGGACAAACGTGAATGGGGTGATTCCCTTCACATAACCTACAGGGAAACTTAACTTTACCACATGGTGCATGCCCCCCAAGCTTCATTACATTCACCTTAGTAGACTAGTTGTGGCTATCAGGTGGATGGAATGAAGGTTATTTTACGAGATCAGGTGAAAGACTCGACTGGGATTTTACGAGATCTAATCAAAGACTCAACTTGGAACTTGGGACCTTGTTTCATTTTTTAATGAGCTTGACACAAGACAAGGAACACTTCTCATATCCTTTGTTTCATTTTTTAATGAGGTTGACACAAGACCAGGAACTATCCTCATACTCGTTTCATTTTTTAACGAGGTTGACACAAGACCAGGGACTATCCTCGTATCCTTGGTTTCATTTTTTAACGAGGTTGACACAAGGCAAGGAACTATCCTCATGCACCTGTTTCATTTTTTTAATGAGGTAGACACAGTAAAAGAACTATCCTCATATTCCTTTGTTTCATTTTTTAACGAGGTTGACACAAGACAAGGAACTATTCTCATATTCCTTGTTTCATTTTTTAAATAGGTTGACACAAGACAAGGAACTATCCTAATATTCCTTGTCACGAGCCATAAGAGGTCATGAATTCCAAGAGGTTCTCATCAGATGGGATAACAATGCTCTGGAAGGAGAGATCTAGTTCCAATGCACCCAGTACATAATGTACAACATCATGGAATTGATCGTTCGTTGATGTAGGCACAGAACGGGTTGCCACATAGTTAACCCATGGTGGGGATGATACCATTGGTACAAAAGGACCATTTAGGGAAGATGGTTGACTAGAAGCCATATTTGGACTGGGAAATCAAAACTAGTCAATGGTGACAATTTTGTCTTCATGCGGGAAACAAATCACTCGAAAGAGTGTTGAAACAATAGCTCCCATGTCATAAACATAGTTGCACCCAAGAAGTGAATTTTAATCTAAAGGGCCTGGGACTACCATCACATTCAGATAAACAAATTTTCCTCCCAAAGTAATAGGCAACTGAGGAAGGATCCCTAAAGGTTGACTGGTTTGTTTGTTAAAAGCCAACAGATTCTGGGTAACTGGCACAAGCGGTGATGAAAGGATACTCATAGATGCACCTTCATCTATAATAGTGCCGAGTACAATCATATTACAAACCTGTACTATGATCTGGAAATGCACATAAGAAGGAAGACAGAATCATGCCAGTCGATTCCAATCAAAGGAAGTGAATAGACTACTTGGAGGGGGTACCTTAAGAACATGAGAATTAACACTTTGAGTTATGAGAGTGGGAGTATTTTCCTCTTGTCTTGATGGAATAAGAGGATTTCCCCCAAGCTCATTGGAATCTAAAGAAACGAAAAGAACCTGAGAGGTATCATGTTCACTATCTTTGGGAAAGGTACGATTAATTCAAGGTGAAATTGGGTGAACTGTTTCCTCGACCTATTGATTTGGGTCGGGTATAGACTCATAAGATTCACTTTCAGAAAGAGTGGGTTTGACCAACGATTGATTTGAGTCAATCAATTCATCAACTAGTGAAGGATTAAGGGACAGTCTCTTGTAACGAGATGGAAGTTGCTGTGGAGAAGCAGGACAATTATCCAACACTTTTTTGGCTTCATCTAGATAGGGACAAAGGTGAATGGGGTGATTCCCTTCACATAACCTAAAAGGAAACTTAATTTTTCCCTTCTTTCCATGAACTTTACTACCACTAGTTGATGGTGTGTCATCAGCATGATCTCTAGAAGTTGATGACATAGGATGATGTGAACAAGAAGACCATTCTTCTAAGATTTGAGGAATACTAGAACAATTTCGAAGAAGATGGTCTCCCGTACAAAGTTTGCATGGATATCAAACTTTTTTAGGCTTGAAGGACGGTTTCTCATTAGATGTTACATTCAAAGAAATGGTTTCTTGGTTTCCCCTCTGCTGAATTTGCTTCTTCTTCTTCTCCTTCCCTTTCTTCTTCTTCTTAGCCACCTGGTTACTAGTACAAAACTTTCACCAGGTGAAGAGGAAGATGGGGAGGAAGAAATAACCAAGGAAGAAGGCAAAGGGTAAGCTTTAGGATCAACTGGGAGGTTGGTTTTGTCTATTTGGAGGAGTACTCGATTTCAGAGAAATCATGACATTTTGAACCAAGGAGGTTTAAAACAATCATATTGGCAAGCCAATGGTAAATCCCGAAAGTGACAATGTAGCCATATAAGGAGCACCAATATTTCTGAAAGGAGGAAAAGGACTAGGATTCCCATCAAAAGGAATTCCTTGATCGGTGGACTCCGGATTTTTCGCCATATGTTTCAAACTAAGATCAACTAAGGAGTGAGTGTGGAGGATGTTATCCATGGTCAATTAATTTTATTTTAATCAAAGTAACATAGTAAAACAAAATAGGGATAATCTAGGCAAAAGGTTTACCAAGCAACTGCTGCAAAATATTTCCTGGCGAACCAAGAAGTACAGGCATGCAATCTCCCCGAATGTTGTGTTTGGTGTATCACAGTGTACAAGGCGGCTGACTTGGTTACCTAAGGATGGATAGCAACCTAGTTTTGTCCTCCCATATATACCCAAAAGTACGTGGAGGCCCAATCCGTATAAGTGTTGTCTAATGCAAAACCGCACAGTGAGAGCATTCCCATATACTTTATGTACTGTAACACCGCCCTATATACCCGAAGGTATGTGGATGAGCTACGATATACTCATGTACATGGAATGAGGTATCACACTTGGGATGTATTACAGAGAAATTAGCGAAAAATGCTTTGTTTTACGATGCCAAAACGCGTCTCTAGCCTAGAACCACTAAATTTTTTTCGTTAATGACAATGGTCCATTAGAAGATTGATGTTAATTTTAAGTTGATCTTGCTTAGGAATTTTCCTTTCAAGTTCACCACGTGATGTATTCTGAAATTCCTAGGAATGCAACTATCATGATAAGCATTCTTTCCATTCAATTTAACGATGAAAATCCTAGCTACTAGGGATAGAGCAACCAGATTTCTTTCGATCAAAGAGAAAAGAGCACAATCTAATGCAATTTCCCTACACTATTCCTATGAGCACACACAAACTTTTTCAATGCAACATGCATGTATTTATTTTCGATTTCCTTAATGTGAATATGAACAAAAGGAAAGATGCACATACAATCAATCAATCTTTAATAAGAACAAAGACTTTTACGACATTTCTGTTTCGAAGGAAAAGAAGACTTTACGACACTTACTTTCGAACAAAGATTAATCAATTATATTCTAACTTTGACTATAGACAGATAATGAGAAAGAAAACATTTAAGAAACATTAATCAATCAAGTCAAAGTAGGGTTAGACAAGGAGATAGAAACTTGTTCTCTGAACAATGACATTCATTGATTAATTAGCAAGCAAACAAACAGAGAAAAGTTGGCAAAAACACATTCCAAAGGTGGGAAACTGACCCTAGGAGGACCAACTCAGCCCTGAATGGGAGAAAATGCACTTCAGAGCACTGTCCCTAAGCCAAGGGTGCTCTGCAGTGCATTATGTCCCTCACAAGCCTGTGCTGGTGACAGTGAGCCATTTCAAAAGGCAATTTGACACAGTTTTGACCAAATTTTCAATGCAAAAGAGCTGAAATACAATCAATGAACACAAGTAGGGTCTGCAAGGATGTCCTAGGAGGTGGATAAGCTACTAGGAAAGAGGATAATCCATAGTGGAGTCACCAATTTGTTTCGGAGAATTTGGTATCTACAGATAAATACTAATTCCCGAGATAAGTAGCCATATCTAGAACAACAATTTAAAGTATTTTAGTCTTTTCCTATAAGAAATAGATAAGATGAGAAGATTAGAAGACCTACTTGTAGTTCTGCTTTCCTCTCGTCTCCTTTGTATTGATCCTGTCACTCCTTCCCATACTTAATACGCTTGAGAAGTACTTGTAAACACAAATAGAAAACAAAGAAGCAATCAAAGCAAAAGATTTATTGAATATAAGTGAATGGAATCGGATACATTTCACACATATAAGCATTATAAGACAATACAAACATATGGGATAAAGGTTCAAATACTTTATTGAATAGACGAAGCAATTACGACCATTGCGTTTGATTCAAAGTCATTCCTCTAGCTTGGATCCCATCCAAATCACATTAAAAGCATGGCAAACTTGTAGCATTATAATACTTGCTTCAAAGCCAATTCTCATAGCAACATTATCTCCTTACAATTCAACATAATCCAACCCCTGATCACTTAGATGAGTGGTCAATTTATAGGGAGCTGAAGGAGGTTTTGTCATACATGGTGGTATTGAATGGCCTTCCATACTTAGAATTAGTTCCATGGAGGAAGACATGAGAGGACAGGATGCATCTTAACTCATTCCTCATCCATTTTCGAGCTCATAGGAGTTGATAAGTGAGGGAACCTTCTGGATGACTCCAAAAGATAAGAATATTCCCCAAACCCTATGTGAATTTCGCTCAAACTTGCCCAATGCAAGTGAAAGGAAGCCTAAGTGCTCTGCAGAGCACCCTAGCATGGACTTAACTGCTCTATAACACACCCTTACATGGGCCTACCTGCGCTGGTCCCTCTAGAGGCCATTTATGGATGTCTTCAAGTCATGAAACTATCTGGGAAGGAGGCATTCAAAGGGGTGTCTTGTTTAGGGCATGTAGCAACTGAAATTAGGGTTTGATGAGCCCTAAAACAGTGATCTAGATGATGGGATTTATGTGCCCAAATGGATTTGTAACATTATCAGACACCATTTTGAGCTGGGTAGGGGACAGGTTAAAGGGATGGTCATCATTTAAGTACACTTCCTCCTCCTACACTTCTTCTTCCTCCCCCATCATGAGCAGACCAGTGGAATCAAACTTCTTCCTCCCCCATCATGAATAGACTAGTGGAATCAAGCGAAATAAAGTCATTTTCTACCTCTACATTATCATCATGATTAAATATAATTTTAATGTCTATGGGTTGGTCTGTAGTATCTTAAACACCTTGCTCATATTATTCCTCATAACGAAATAAATGATTATCTGTTGCATCTTAATTATCTAATTCCTTGTAGTTATGCTCCTGTAATCTTGTAGTTATCTTGTCTTAATTTGATATTCTAATAATTGAAAGATAATTTCTAAATCAGTGGGTCTTTTATTCATTTAGAAATGATTCTCTAACTAGACACTGAATCTACCTCACATCTAAATTGTCTCTTTAAATTCATAAAGTTCCTAGGCCATTCCCATTTAGGAGGTCACATATCTCCTCTAAGTTGCTTCATTTCCTTCAAAGAATAAACATGATCTTGCACTCTGGGATGCATCATCTTTAGGATTATAAATTTATAAATTTATATGCATCATATTTAGGACTGTGAAAGGATATTGTTTGCTATTATAGTAGTATGATATTGAATTGTAGGGGTCACATTTGAGGTTACAGTGGCAATGAAATCGGTTTCTAAATCAGTGGGTTTGTTATTCATATAAATGCTTCTCTGATCTTATCTTGTGATCTGTATAACAAGTGATATTGGCTATAATGGCTTTAATTTACCCTCGTACCTCAACAAAAATAACATTATTCAACAAAAATGATAACATTATTCAACAAAAATGAACTTGTATGTCTCCATAACATTATTAAACAAAAATGATAACATTATTCAACAAAAACAAACATGTATGTCTCCAACAATTAATGAATAGAATGAATGTAACACTGTGCACACACTTTGTTTGTATGTCTCTAGCAGATGATGAATATAATGAATGTAACAATGCCTGAACACTCTGATTGTATGTCTCCAACAATTGATGACTAGAATGAATGTTTGAAATGAAAATCAGTAAGAGTTGATGTTTTATGGTTTTTGGATATATCATTTAATTGGCGGGGAAGATTGGCATGGATTTCCATCTCCCAAATTCAAATGTGTGGTATGGATTGATTTGTACATGATCAAATGGATGATAATATTTCATGGTTGATCCTTGTGCTTTCTGATGTTTAATTCCTGAATTGAAAAAGTTGGCGTGTTTAATACTTGAATTGAAAGGGTTGGTGTCATTTATTGCATCTTTTGAACTAATTCCTGAATTGAATGCTGTCATTTATTGTCTTCAACAAGTTAAATGGTTAAACACACATGTACATATGGATGACACACATTTCACCTATTCTTATGTAGGTATTATTGAGAAATGGGATGTGTTGCTCCAGTGGAAATCAATGGGTGACTGTTTGATGGGATAGGTGCACTTTTGAATAGAATCCAATGGAATGTTTTGTAGTTCATTTTGACTTATTTGGTATTTCAGAGGTGGAGGTACTTGGGACATTATGTCTTGTCAACTTGTGATGTTAAGGTTTGGTGTTTGACACTTGTTGGCCCAATCAAATTATGTAACTTATATAACTTAATTTTGGGCTAAATTATATAACTTAATATAAACTATTTATCTGCATCTTTTTGATGGTTTATGAATATTTTTTGATGGATGTGTGGGACCAGTAATATAACTAGTATTGGTACCTACCCAACAATAGAAGGCTCTCCCTCGAGGCTACAATTTTGTTTATAGGGTGAAATTATCATAGGAATTTGGGGTGAAAAATTAAAAAAAGTCTAGTTTTAGTGTTTGACTCATTTTTTATGGTGGAAATGGATTTACACTATCAAGAATTTTTGGGCACACAAAACCTTGAAGCTTCACAACACTAACTTTGATTTCCAAAAATTTCTGTTGGATTTTCTCAAAATTGTGTCATATTGCCATTGTTTTCCAGTAAAAATCGTGGCTTCGTTACTATGGATTTCGGTACCAATTCCTTTGGTTAGTCTCTACAAATCATTTTACAAGACAAAGCGTATCCTGACATAAGAAATTATATGCATCTCATTCATATGTAAAACAATTGGCATTGATGATAACTTCACGTTGTTGGATGCCATAATGGTCCCAGTGGAAGTGGTTTCATTTTGTTTTTTTTAATAAAGATGACAACCACACTGAATGATCAAATTTTAAGGACTGGTATTAATTTCATTTGGAAGGGTATATATTCATCTAACTTTTCAAGGATGAAAGGTTAAAAAAAATTGTACTTCAATTGACAAGTGTAAAGTAAATAAACCATTCATTAAAAAAATGCATAAATAAAGTAATGCCCTTCTAAACCCTTCTAAAACTAGTATATAAGGAAATATTTTTCTCAAATTTTATTTAAAAAACAACGAAGCAAATGTTTCTTTCATTCAATATATGATCTTCAAAAATATTTGGACTTACATCATTGAAAATTTCAATCTATTTGCCCAATGACAGAGGCTTTCTACTTTTCATTTGTTTCCATACATCATAAATAACATTCCAATCTACCGCATTTAGAGCATTAGGTGCACTAAGAGAGAGGAACATCAACATATCTAGTGTCTCCAATGAAAGTCTTGATTTATCATTTCTTTTAATCCCATTTAATTTTGAGAAGCCTCTTTCACACACTGTTGTGCTTCTTGGAATAACAAGAATTTCTTGCTATAATTGCATCAAATATGGAAAACCTTCATACCATTCAGGTTCATGTCCACATGGATCCCATGCTCCAAACACATGATTTTCGGGGTATGATTTAGAAATAGTACAAATAAATTCATCCATTTCACCCAAACATCTAGTGGTATCTACAATAGGTGATTCCCCAACACTAAATTTTTGACATAAACATTTCAACCATATTTTATTTTGAGATTCTCTATCATTCAACTCTTCATAATAATGTTGAGGACTGAAAAGCTTAGCAACATTAAATATAGGTAAATCTACGAACCTTCTATCTAGAGATTCAAGCATCTTCATAACAAAACATTTTCCCAAAAGAATACAATCATTTGTTGTCCCTGATGTTTGCATATTTCGAAAAATTTCAAACCTCAATGGATGTAAATGTACCATACCTGTGTTATCCACAAATTCAAGGGTCCGCACTTGTGCTTTAATTAGAAAAGAGGATATTTGGATTACACTTGCCCTAAAAATGCTTCCTAAAAATTGTTTGCAAAACATGCTGATAGAAACATCTAGAGTAGTGCCAATAGATGTAATATCAACATGATCCTCTTGAAACTTTTGATTCAACTTATTTAATTCAATTAATGCATCTGCAAGTAGATGGATGAAAAATTTCACTTGGAATATTGTTTCCAACTCATACATTTTTTTCTCCCTTGACTCCCAATATTTTAACAAAGCACACATGAGTTTAAAAAGTCTTTCCATGACTTTTCTTCTAGAAAGCCATCTAATTTGATGAATTTTTTAGACCTCTATATTTGTGATTTGAAATGATCCCATTAGCTATTTCAATTCTACATCTCTTTTTGTCGATTTCCCAAGCCATGAATAAACTTTGTTTGCAATTTTTTCAATATATTACAACTCTAAAAAATGAGATGAAACATCATTTGTAGTTAATGATTCTCTATGAGCTATGCAATCGATATCTAATAAATGAGGAGCATCTTGACAAAGCTTAAAAGATAAACCTTCATGAATACCCCTCATGGCAGGTGCACCATTTGAGCCAAAACCAACTAACTTCTTCAAAGATAGATCCATCTTTGCTAAATGAGTTTTTAGAGCATCTTATATCCACTAAGTTGTTCCATCCTTTATATGAAGCAAATTTATATACTTTGTTACACGTCGACCTCTTCCTCCATTTGTCAAATATTAATATAAACAATCAAATGGTGTTCCATAGTTCGACCAATGCTTTCATTGACTAAAATGGGCTATGTAATATATTATCTTTAAAAAATTTCAAATACACCATAGTAGCAGCTTGAAGAAATTATTTTCTTGATGTTGTGTTTGTATATTCGAAATATTCATTTGATAAAGGCATGTTTGGATCACATTTATACCTGTTCAAGTCACATATTGACTGATACATTTATAAAAATAAATCATGTATAACAACAAAGTACATGTTTTCAATCATTGATATATTTCTCTCCCCCTTAACATCTAACATTAGTTCTATGTGTTCAGTGATTGGAAGATTACTCCATTTTCTTTCTCCTTCCAAATTTTGTAAAAAAAAATTATGAGCTTTTGATTCTACATGGCGAACCACCACACTAACTTGAAGAGTGGTACTTCCCTCTTTAGCAAATGGAGTGTCTCTCTTAAATTTAACACACCAAGAACATTTTATATTTTAATTTCTGCTAAAATATTTTATAGCATAAGCCCATGGAATGTAAGATCCCAGACGTCAAATTTTTTAAATTGATCTAGCAAATTTTAGTGTTCTAATTAAAATACTTTCAATCAAAAACACCTAACACAAAGGGATCTAAAAATGCAACCTCTTATTTATATTAATAATTGAAAACAAAGATACATGCTCATACAAGTCATATTGAAGCCCCTATCAATGGCATGTATGACTGCTCATCAAATGACTTGACCAACTAAAGCACACTTGTGGACCCTGGATGGATCCACCAGAAAAATTACACTGCGGGTTTTTTGTCTTGGGGATCAACTAGAACTGATCACACCAAGTTCTCAACAAAAACTCAATAGGATAAACAAACTCAAGATGATCCAAATGCCCATCTCCTCTCCCTTTTCATAGGCTCTATGGAGTCTCTAGATGCCTTTCTTTTATTGTTCTTCTAAAAGGCAAAGACAAATACCATGGGTAAATACCACAACAAATCCCATCCATTTTGAACATATCAAGAAAAAATAATATTACAAATCCTCCCACCTTGATATTGCTTGCCCTCAAGCAATTCATAGTTTCCTATCAATATGGTTATCCAAAGCAGACGTGTACCAATACCGGGATACCATGTGAACCACTGAATCATCATAGTATGCCATTGTATCAACTATTCAAGAATAAATCTCTTGATGCGAGGATCCCAGATGAACCTATGTGTCCATTGACCATTAATAGACCCACTAGCATGTGAACTGCTACCTGGGTCCCAATCTAATCATTGAATCAACTTGCAATCAACAGATCCTCCTAGATTCGAATGCCACTACAACCCAACTTCATGGCCCATTCACCACGGATTTAACTGTATCACACCCCCAACTGAGAATGACCTCCTAGGAATCATCTTATCAACTAGGTACCAAATCATAATCTCTTATCTATACATATGAGGAACAACCCCACCATGCTGATGATGCACTAATTTGATTCTAATTGGGATACACCTAAGTTTTCGGATCGTTGCTCGGTCTTGGTCCACCTGTAAAACCCATTTGGATGGTTCCCATAAGATCCATCTGGAGAAATTTTCCATTTTTTCTCCAACACACAGAGGTAGGTTGATTGATCCACAAGTCCTATTTATGTATCCCTGAAGAGGGTTGCTCTACAACTCCCAAGTATATTCTTTTGGTTTCCTTGTGAGGGACTTGAGTTATTTCTCCACACTAGACAACATGGCCACTGATTTGGCACATACTCCTATGAGCTTCTCAATTTTCATGTTCTCTTGTAATACAATGCCTTAGTCTGTCTAGATTCTCTGCTTCATTATCATAAGATCTATCTTAAAATGCTCATCTTTCCCTGGAAGTCCTCTCTTGGAAATTATGGCGTCCTATTGAATGCCTTTGTATTTACCTACACCAGATGCTCAACTATCACAACTCCAAATTCAACCTTTAACCACTCCTCTGGGAATGACTCTTCTTGCACACTATACTCACTATAATGGTTCACTACTATTTGCTCCTCAGTCAAGTCTCCTTGAATGTCTTCCCCACCTTTGGAGATAATCTACTTCATCCTCTCTGGTTGTCGAACATGGATGCACTGGTGGACTACTACTTGATATTATTCATGGATGTCCTCCTGGAGACCTATGGTCCCAACTATACAAGAGTCTACATCTCCATGCACTTATAGATGGTTTTCATGTTGGTTGATTATTATTGGTTTATCCTACAAGCCTCTTTGAATAACATCACATTACTACTCACCACCTATACTTTACTTCTTGGATTCTTCATAGGTTATCTCCTGAAAATCAATGTACCCAACTATAGAAGAATCCCCATGACCCGAAGGAATCTCCTCCTGTTCTGCCCTTGTTTACTCCCTCTTATCACCTGGGCGTGAATGGCTAGGTGCCCGAAATATTATTGTTGTTGCTACAACACCCTCCAAAATTTTGGCCTAAATCCAAATTTCATAGCCTACTTTGACCTTGCAAGCTGTTGTACCTAGTGATAAGAGTCATTCCATGCAAACCCTCTAAGTTTTGTAGTCCCTTTTGGAAGAAAACCTAAGTGTCATCTTTTGGCATGGGAAGTGTCGCACAGTGTGAAAGTAGAGTTCTGGCCTATTTCAAGAGGAAACTTTGTTACTGATGGGTCCTATCTATCATGTAGACATGTATTAGACTCATTCCCAAAGTTTTATGCACTTTCGTACTAGTGTCGTCACTATCGTCGCAAAGTGTATCTTAAGTGTCGCACTTGGAGGAGATTGTTGTTTTCCCATCAGATTAAAGGAATCATGTTGTTTTTGAGCATTGAGTGTTCTATGTTGTGTCTTCAATTGTTTTGGGTGTGCGAATATATTCAAGTACTACCTTGGTTTCATCTAGGCCTCATTGATCCCACACTTAGTCAAATTCTGAAAGGTTTCATGCCTAACTAATCTAACCTCACTCTTCCCCTATGAACTGTGCATTGTGCAATTTCAAGCCTCAACTTGCACCCCTTGCCTCCTAGAATTGTGCAATATGTAATCATTTCCTCTAAGGACTGTGCATTGTGCAATCAAAGTGCTCAAACCCAACCTCAAGAACTATGCAATCTTGCCCCCTATCCAGTCTGTTATGAAACCATCTCAAGAAAAGATAGAAAATATAGATCAACGCCTTAGAATTCAGCCTCTTCAAGGTGGCAACCTCCTTTACATTACATAAATGAACAATTCTTGGATGATACAAATGAAAAGACCTCCTTTCTATATATAGGAGTCTAAGGGGTCATAACATAATCAGAGCCGACATAACAATAATAATGTAAGGGCACAATAATAACAATAGTGGGCTTCTATGGGGCACAATAGTAACAATATGGGCACTACATGGGTACATCAATATAATACATGGGTTGTACTAATAACAATAAGGGGTTACACTAGTAGTATAGGGGCCTAACATGCCCCTCTCCTTCAAAAAGCGTTGTCCTCAACGCTTGAGTAGTTCTTGATGCTTCTGTATAAAATTATTGTCCTCCCATGTGCAATCTTCAGCTGGTAAGTTCTTCCACCTGATGAGATGCTCTGAAATTGATCGATTTCGTAGCTGACGAGTTCTTGTTTCTGTGACTGCTCCAGGTTCCAATATGATTTTTCCTTCCTCTTCCATTTTTGGCAATATTGTTTGAATTGGGATCTTTTGCAACTTTTTAATAAGTGGCCATACTTCTTTGTCCTTCTTCCATTCATCCCTTGCTTCGTTTATCCAATCTGGTTGGATAATAGAAATAGCACAAAACAATGCTTCCACATCCTCATCCTTTCTTGAGAGTGCATCTGCAACAAAATTTTGCTTCCATTTTCTATAGATGATGTCAAAGTCATAACCCAACATATTTGTGACACATTTTTTCGATTCTTCTAAAGATAATAGTTGTTCTAAAAAGTATTTATGACTATCATGATCCATTTTTACCTTGAAGAGTCTTCCCATTCGATAAGGTTGCCATTTTTTAAGTGCATGTAGTATTGCCAACATTTCCTTCTCATAAATAGCTTGCTTGAGATGTAGCAGTAAAAATACCCAATCACCTACATCAAAACATTTTTCACTATGATGTTGATCTACCTACTACCTAGTCTCCCTCTTAAACTGTGAATTTCAGAGTTATAATGGGAAATCCTTCCCCACTGTGACCCTTAAATACGTAATCCTACTTCATACGCATCCAAAATTGTGCATTGCCCAGTTGCGAGCCTCGGTCCCTCATTCTTGTCCTCTGGAACTGCACATTGCACAATCCTTGAGCCTTTCTCTTGGTCCAATATTCAGTTCCAAGGTAGTCAATGTTTCTCATGAAGAAAGTTAGACTAGGATATTTTTAGACTAATGTCATCTTGTCAAGAGTAGATTTCACTTGTAGGTATTGCATCTTGACATGAAAGGATGATGATCAGAAAAGAGGAGAAGGATGCTATGCCAGAAGGCACTTGGGAAGCTATGACGACAAGATGATAATTGAACAAGAAGATGAAGGGACACTAGATTATGAAAAATTATGGAAGATCAAGATCATAATGAAGACTCCTCTTTAAGCTCGTTGGAGGAGGAAGACCATGCAACATATTTCATAGCAATAAGAGGAGAATCTTTACATTTACACATCATCATCAAGTCCATGTCATCAGTGTCAAGTCATGTCTTGTCAAGGTGTCATTTTAAGAGTCATATGAGTCATCACGTGCCACATCATTTGTGATGTAGTTATGTAATTTTGATAAATGAGAAATGTAAGGTGGAAGTCCAAGAGTCACCTATAGAATGTGAAAAGTCATGTAGAAGTCAAAGAGTCTCATGAGAATTTGAAAAGTCATATGGAAGTTCAAGAGTCATGAGGGGAGCTCAAGAGTCACAGGGGAGGTGGAGATCCACCTCATTTGTTATAGATACACTCTCATAGCTCAATAAAAACATTCTTCACCTTTGCTCCTCCAACTAGGAATTTGAGAGGAAGATAATTCTTTTGGGGATCAAGTGGTAGCTCTAACGCTCCACTATTGGAGCTAGTGGTGTTCATTGTATCGATGTATCTTGGAAATTTCACTTAATACTTGAAGCTCATTGACTCATCACACTTTCCTGCACATGTCATAAATGATGTAAGACTATTCTTTGTATGTTTGCGATATATGCTATTCTCATCTGTACTAAATAAATTGAACTAATTTGTTGGATTTGGTGCTTATATTATCAAATATATGTTTCACTTGTTTTAATGATCGTTTCTTCTATGTGAGCTATTTCATTAGTTTCATAACGATTCTTTCATATATATATATATATGCTTGTGTGTTAGTATTATTACTCTTCTCTTAAAGACTCACTTTCATTTCCCTCTAGTGAAAGAACCTTGATACATTCCGCAACTGCAATTTCTACAAGGCATACACACTTGTTCATTCAAAAGTACATGTACACTGCTCTCGTGTGCTAACTATTGCAACCAAGAAAAATCTTTAGGAAAAATGGCAACCATGCCTTATTCTCGGAAGGGCTCCTATACCATACGATGTGAGGTCTAATTTGGAATTCACATTGGGGAGACCCCCTTGCATGTTGGTGGGTTCCAATACCATCAACATTCTGGCACTAGAAGGAGGGAAAACACATTTTTATAGCTGATAACTCACCACATCTTAAAAAAAATCTTTCACACAAGGAAGTAATGCTCTGATTTCCACTCTAACTCATACTCCTGAGAGAGAGGAAACTTCTCATCCTATTCTGAGACAAGCTTTTGAAGTTACTTACGATTAGATCCAGACAATCCAACCTATTACTTGTCAGTTTCTGATAGATCTTGGTTTACTCCTTGTTGTTGCCATTCTACTTCATAAAATTGTAAAGAAAGAAAAAAATCCCAGTGGTGTATTGGTTTCTTCAATGGAATATTTGGTTATTGTAACCCTTGAAGAGTTAGTTAATCCTATCGAAAGAACAAATCAATAAGGTGAAATTCACCATGTTAAGGAGAATTTGGATAGTGAAGGGGAGGATTTTTAGTTTTCTAACGAGGAACATACTGATTATAGCGAAGGATTTAACGATGAAGGAGAAGGCTCTTCAAGCTCAGAATAAGATAAGGAGGGAGGAAATGAGGACATGGCTAATGAAAACTTGGATTGGATGGCCCAAGGGCCACACGATCTTCTAGATAATCTTCACAGTATTCCCAAACACTCGGAAAAGGTGCTATCAAAGTTTGATCTTAATAAGAAGACCAAAGATGAAGACCATATTGATGACTTCTAAATGCATTTACAAATGCTTGAGGTATTTTTTAATGGCGTTGCTTATAGATTTTTTCTATACACTTTAGAAGGTAGATCGCCAATATGCTATCACAGTGTTATGGCCAATTCAATCCATAGTTGGTAGAAGTTTTTGGAAAAAATTGCTGATGATAAACTCCCACCATGTTATTAAAATAACTTGGGAATCTAAAAATGGGGGATAAGGAAAGAGTCGAATATTTCAACCAAAGATTTACTTGTTTTTTGAACAAGTTCCCCGCAGATGTGCAACCACACGATGACATGACGAAAGATAATAGTATACAAATTACTTACTAACTAACATTTTTGTGTTCATTAAAAGAGTTTTAAAGGAGACTTTGTCTTTGAAATTTGCAGAAGCTCTTTCTGTTGAAAAGGATCTGCATTCTATTGGAGTCATTGAAGACATTGACGATACTAAAGACTCCAAGGAAACTGGTAAGAAAACTCAAGCCTCTTTCACCAAAGATAAGGAAGAAGATTCTTTTTATATGGAAATTTTGTCCAAATATTAGAATATGCTCATGAATGAAGTATTTTAATTAAATAGGAGATCAATTCAGACAACTACCAATAGCAAGTTCTATAAGTTGCATTTCTTCAAAAAGAATAATAACTGTCAACCATCTAAATTTGCTCAAAGCTCTAATTCAGTCTTTAATGTTGAAAGTTGGGGAAGGGATAATTACTACACTTTCCATCAAGAGAAGCTTTTATAAAAAACATTTCCCCAATGGAATATCATAACATGTTTGCTATGATGACCAATTTCGTAGATACCTTGCTAGCAGATGAACAACCTAAGAAGAGTGAAGAAGCAAATGAACCTGCCGTGGCTGAGGAAAGTTCGAGTGTTGGACATAGTGAATGCATTTCATGTCATATTCAACACTAACAAATAAAGTGTTGACAAACTATCAATGAGTGAATCTCCTCCTCAACAAACAACTGATCGTTAGAACTTGAGGAGTAAATGACATGTCTCTTAATAAGAGCTTAGAAAATAATTGTTGAGAAGGATTCCACCACCTTCCAATCCAACTCAGAAGGTGTATAACAAGTCTAGAATTACTCCCCTTACTAAGAAAACTTTTGCTAACAACAAAACCAAGTCCACCACTCCTAAAGCTTCAAATAAATCTACGCCACCTGATATCTCAACACAAGTTGTTAACAATGAAAGTATTGATTACAACATTATTGAAGACAAGAAAAGAGCTCGTGCCAACATTTCAATCTTTGAGCTCACAAAGATAACGAGAAAATGATATTTTATCATCCAAGCACTCTCATTGCACTCTTCGATATGTAAGGAAGTTTCTGCTTCTCAAGTTATGTTCGGTAACTCTCGTGATATCATCGAGTTTGTAGTAAATGTTATCAATTTAAATTCTAACACTCCGCCCCCCATTTCTTTTAGCATTTGAAATATTTAATTATAATGTCCATAAATTTTTGTTTGATTCTGGTGCATTCGCAAATGTTATGCCATTATATGTTGCCAAGAAAATTAACGCTAAATGGGAAAACACTGATGCCCAAATCATACAACTAGACAAATCATTACTCTAGGAAATTGGTGAACTCAATAATCTCATTACTCATTTGTCATCAGATTATAGAGTTCATGAGTGCATAAACATTATTATTGTGGACATTCCCGAAGCCTATGGTTTACTTCAGAGCAGAAATTGGTCCAACAAACTGCAAGGGTATTTATAAACTAGTTGGACACATTTATGGCTTCCATATAAGTGTAGAAACAATAAGATTTGAGTAGAAAATGAGCCCTATATGAAATATACCGTGATACCACTTGAGGCAAAAAACAAACCAATTGGATTTGTAGATGTTATTTTCATAAAAAAAATAAAAATTCTAGAAGTAGATCGTGAATGTTATGGAGCACAACCTTTACCCATCCCACCAGATACACAATTGGAACTCCTTCATTGAAATCCAACTGGTGCAAATGACTCTTATACAATATATGTAGATAGTATAAGTGTAGGAACTAACTCTGATACTGCTAACATCTGGACATTGTATTTTTATGGTTCGAAGACGCAGGAGGGTTCTAGAGCTGGTTGTATTTTATAGACCCACAATAGAACACACATTTGATGTCATGTCACTTGGAATTTCAGTGCACTAACATATTGTTGAATATGAAGCACTTGTTCTAGGTTTAAAGAAATCCGCCGACCTCAAGATTGACGTACTAAAAGCAATAGGTGACTCGGAAATGATCGCATGATAGGTACAAAATACAATACATTTTGTTATCCAATCATAGAAATGATCACCAAGATCTATGGAATTTGATTTTTCATTTCCAAGCTTTTAATATTCATTTTGTTCTTGAATTTGTAATGTCGTTGCTGATGCATTATCTAATGTTGCTACTAGGTTGTCACATTTAAAAGATGGTTTTTCAATTGAAATTATTTATAGGTCATCCGTGCGCGACAATATTACTAACTTCGTGTTTTTGATGATGACCAACAGATATTGGAATTTATGGCGAACGCTGATTTATGTGTTTAAGGACACAACCATTGATGAAGATGACCACAAGAAATCATTGTAGGTATCATTTCAAACAAATAGAGGAAACTCCATGCCCAAGGGTGCGGTGTCATCAGAAAAGTTGCATGACCTACAAAATCGGTTCAAGGGACTAGTTAACGCAAAGACTCATAACTCCACTCTTTTGCATGAACAAGTCAATCTTGGTACAAAAGAAGATCCGAAGTATGTAAATATCGATACTTGTTGCACACCTCAAGAGCAACAAGATTTCATTTGCCTCTTTAAACAATATCGAGATGTATTCGCATGGACATACGGCGATTTGAAAAATTACGACAAAATCAGAGAAAAAATTATCCTATGCTCGAACCCCTCATTAAAAAATAATCTAACATTTGATTCCCATAAAAGAAGGGGTAAAGAATTTTCAACAAAATCAGAGAAAAATTCATCCTATGCTCGAACCCCTCATTAAAAAATAACTCAAGAAATTGATGGATGCTATGATCATTTAAAGTTCATCATTTGACATGGGTTTCCAATCTGGTTCCGGTGAGAAATAAGTATGAAGAAATATGCTTGTGTTTTGGTTTTTACAATTTGAACCGGGCTTCAGACAAGGATAACTACCCCATTCTATAAATGGAACAAATTTTACAAACAATATAAAGGTTAGAGATGTTCTCATTGCTAGACGGATTTTCTCGCCACAACCAAGTTCTAGTAGCAGAATTCGACAGACACAAAACCACTTTTAAGACCAAGTGGGCTACTTTTGCGTTCAAATGAATGCTTTTTGGACTTATCAATGCAGGTACATTCCAACGAGCTATGGATATCACATTCCACAGTTTGATTGGGAAAAGTGTTGTGGTTTACTTAGATGACGTGACCATATTTTCGAAGAAAAGATTTGATCACTTGTGTCATTTGAAGCAAATCTTCAAGCGATGTCGCAAATATGGGATATCTTTAAATCCTATGAAGAGAATATTAGGAATGTACGAGGGAAATCTCTTGGGTCATAATATTGCAAAGAATGGGATTAAAGTGGACCCACAATGGGTCAAATGTATCACTCAGATTCCTTTTTTAGTGAATAAGAAGGCCATGTAATCCTTCCTAGGGAAAATCCATTTTCTCCATAAATTCATCTTTGATTATACATAGATAGTAAAACCATTACAAGAGATGATTAAGAAGGATGCCACTTATAAGTGGGATAAAAGGGGAAAGGATGCCTTAGCCCATATCAAGCAAGCAGTTGTTGAAGCTCCAAAACTATATAGTCCAAATTTTAGCAAAGATCTTATGTTGTATAGTTTCACTTCTGATACTTCTCTTGCAGTCGTTCTCATGCAAAAGGATGATCAAGGTAATGAGCAGCCCATATCATTCATGAGTATTGGCTTGCAAGGACCTGAGTTAAACTACCTTGCCATTGATAAGATACAAAGTGATGAAACATTTTAGGCCATATCTTATGAAAAATAATGTTATCATCTTTGTACCTCACCTAATAGTCAAATAGTTGTTTGTTGAACAAGAGCTGGGTGAAATATGGGCAAACTAGATGACAAGCTCGCAAGACTATGATCTTGAATTTAAGCCAGTTCACACTATAAAAGGCCATGGTTTATATCATCTTGCGACAGAAGCGGTTAACACACCATAAGAAGAGTCCCCTGGATGGGAGCAGGAAATTGAAATGTTTAACATTAAACAAGATAACCCCACTAATGCATCCACTTCTTGGTACACATATCTGTGACAGTGTCTCTAGCATTGTACCTTTCCCTCACATTTATTGACATGACAAAAGAGGGCTATTGAGATTAAATCTATATCATATCAGTTGGTACAAGGAGTAATTTTTTGGAAGCACCATAACGGGGTCCTTCTTAGATGTCTGGAAGTACCTAATTGAAAACAAGTATTACGAGATCTATATGACGAACCAACCAATGGACATTATGTAGGTGCTACTAATGTGCACAAAGTTATGTGGGCCAGTTATTATTAGCCCACACTTTTTAAGGATGCTCATGCTTATGCTTGCAAATTTCGAATTTGCCATAAATGTGTTGGCCGAGATAGAAATCCAACTGCCCCATTGCAGATCATTCTTATAGAAGATCCTTTTCGATAATGGGGATTAGATGTCAATGGCGAAATCTTTCCACACTCATTGAAGCAACACTGGTACATCCTAATCGCCACAAAATATTTCAGATGTTGGATAGGTGCAATTCCTCCCAAACATGTGAATGAACATGAATTCATCAATTTCCTCATGCAGAACATCATCACTAGGTTTGGCGCTTCTACACCACTTGCTTTTTATAATGCAACTTATTTCTCATCGCTTAAAATTTACAATTTTGCATTAGAAAATGGAATTGTTATGAAACATTCATTTAACTATTATCCATAGTGTAACAGTCTTGTTAAGTTAACCACTAAAAATATGATTTGTATTATCAAGAAAACCGTTTACTATGAACAAAGGAACTAGCACAATGCTTTGGTGAATGCTATTTGGGTTGATCGTGTTATGCCTAAACCCTCTCTGAAAACTTCTCCTTACTTTTTGGTGTATGGGAAAGAAGCCATCCTACCTCTGAACATATACATACCAACCCTTCAACTCTCTAATGAGTCTCAACATAAGCCTTGCCTTATGGTCCATAGTGGGATAAACACTCTTTTGAAGTTATGTGAAGAAAGGAGGAAGTCTTAAGAAAAAATTACCATTTGTTAGAGTTGTATCAAGCAATTGTTTGATAATAAATTTGAGGGGAAAAAGTAGTTCAATGTGGTAGACTTAGTATTGAAGTGGGATAAAGTCCACGAAGGGAAAGGGAAGCACATTAAATTCTAGTCCCTGTGGATTAGACCATTTTTTGTTCATGACAAGCTTGGCCACCATACTTATTGTCTCCAATCATTAGATGGGAAGAAGGATTCCCTTCCTATCAATGACCAAGATTTGAAACAATATTTTCAATATCAATACAGGGTTGTGCCCCTACCCTGATGTACATATTTATTTTCTATTTGTTTGTTTGTTTTCTTTATGTTCAGTCTTTTGTGTTGTCTTGTAAATAGAACCTTTTGTGAAAGTGTTTTTGTTGGGTCCATTGCATGTGGAAAAATGAAAAGGGATTGCGATACTACAACATTTGGCTAACCTTTAGTCCTTCTTCTTTATCTTGGTCCTTATCTTTTGGCAAAAAATGTTATGATGGAAAATATGATCCTTTCGTGGGGAGAACTTTGTTGAGAACCATGATACCTGTATCTTTTCTAGGAACTGCATTTCTAAGCTTGGTTCTGTAATGTTTCAATGTTTGGCATGTTGATCCAATCGAGTAGAGAAGGGAAAGGGGAAAATATATAATGAGAAAAATTACATCAGAGGTAATATATATACTTCTTTGAAGGAACAAACTCCCCTACTCTCAATAATTCAGGATTCGTCTTCCGCTCCATTGAAATAAATAAGTGGCTTAACACAGTTCCATAAATAAAATAAAAACAATGTAAACTTTGAAACGTGAACTATAAACTCAAAACGGGAACTCTAGCAAAAAATCCCCAAAAAACCAAAAAAACATGAAAAACATACTAAAAACGAAAAGTATTAAAGCTGGAATAACACTTTTTTTTCTAGGGTAAATTTTCAACATGTTTTAAAAATGGCAGTGAAAACCAATTTTTTGTACAAAAATTATGCAAAAAACACCCTCAAAACGAAAAGTGTTGATGTTGGAATAACATTTTTTTTTTTCTAGGGTAAATTTTCAACATGTTTTAAAAATGGCAGTGAAAATAATTTTTTTGTGCAAAAATTGTGCAAAAACCACCCTAAAAAAGAAAAATGTTGATGTTGAAATAACATTTTTTTTTTCTAGGGTAAATTTTCAACATGTTTTAAAAATGACAGTGAAAACCAATTATTTGTGCAAAAATTGTGCAAAAAACACCCTCAAAACGAAAAGTGTTGATGCTGGAATCACACTTTTTTCTTCTAGGGTAAATTTTCAACATATCGAAATAATAGTGTAAAATATTTTATCATGACTCTGAAAAACATTAAAATTACAAAATAATAATGAAAACATAAAATTGAAAATAAAAACAAAAAAAAGGTTAAAAAAATAGCAAAACGTAAATAAAAATATATATTGGAAACAAAACATAAAATCAAAAATAAAAAATCAAATATACAAAAAAAATATTTAACGAAAAAAATCAATCA
>APFE031075925.1:116382-154585 GCA_000404065.3 Pinus taeda | reverse complement strand
ATATAAAATATTCTTAGAGAACCCAGATTTGACCGAGATAGAAAAGGGTTGAGTTTATAATCAAATTTCGCGGTTTTTCACAAGGAATGTGATTGTGGATGTCATGTCTTCATTAGACTAACCAATTTTCAGGTTGTCCTCAATCTTGGAGGTATAATGAATATTTCACCATGTATTCATTTGACTTTTTTTGAGATGATTATTTGATTATGAGATCCATGTATGCCACTTTATGAGAGGATCATTGTATGCTGCTTTATGTGAGAGCTTGTTCCTTTGTCATGTTGAAGGAGAAATTATTATGAGTGAGAGTTCTTGAGAATAACATCTCCTGCAAGAGACATGAAACTCTAGATAAAAGGTATCATCCTTGTATTGATAGATATTTCATCATGTAGTCATCATCTTCTTGCAACAATTAATGAAGCAACCTCTCCACTCTTGACACCGGGCCGAGAGATAGTCCACACTGAATGAACTCCGTTATCATATGGTGTTTTTATTGTTGTTCATGATTATTACTTCTCATTTCATGTTGACGGTTTTCTAAAATTATAGAGTATGCACTTATCATGATTTCACAAGCAAATGAAAGTGTTAGTAAAAGGTCTTGTATCATGGGGATTTTTGTTTGAAAGTATTCACAAAAATATTCTGGATCAAGTAATATCAGAGAGGTCTAAATTTTTTTCCTGGGATTGTGAATTGAATGTGTAACAAGAAGGATAATGGAGGATCACAAAGATCTATATGAGGCCTTCTATAGGAGGGAAAGGCTGGAAGATATAATGTATGCAGGTTATGAAGAGAAAATGGAAAAAGAGGAAAGGGAGAAAGAGAGAGGAGAGGATGATGCTCCATCTCCATATTTGGGTGAATATTCCTCTTCTTCAGCTTCTTCTCATCATTAAAATGAAGAGATCAATGAAAACCTTCAAGAAAAGAATGTTGAATTGAGGAGACTTCTACAAGAGGAAAAAGAGGAGAAGCAAAGATTATAGCTTCAATTACGAACCATAGAAGAGGCCTTGGAAAAGTTGAAGTGTCAAGTGGTAAACATTGTTGGTAATTCTTCAATTTAATTTTCAGATGATGTTATTTCTTTTGGAAGCATTGAGGTGCGCATTTTAGGAACTAGCATGAGACTCCTTACCAAGAGACTCTTACCCATGGCCAAGGAATGACTCAACCATTGGAGGTTGTACAAAGGCCTCGATTTCTAGGGTTGGGATACATTGGAGGAGATCATTCAAGGGGGGAAGAAGCATGGGATTCTTTAGACAAGGAATCCAAGTCATTGTCAAAACCATTGAGGAAAGAGGATGTTGAAAACACATTAAAATCTTCTTGTCACAATGAGAATTACAAGAGAATATCTAAGGAAAGCTCTCATTGTCAGGCTCGCACCAGAAAAAAACCAAGCAAGGCACGAGAGGTCTCAGTATGCTAATGTTCCTTTTGATTACAATAAAATTGTTAATGGTGAAAAGAATTTATGGAATATAAGACCGTGTAGTTTTTGTGGCTTGCATAGCCATGTTGTTGCGAAGTGCTAGAAGAGAATGGAAGAAAGGAAGAGAAAAACACATGTAAACCCTTCTCCACATCAGGGAAGGAAGAAGGTCAGACAAGTCTAGAGGAAAAATATTTTTTTCAGCCATTGTAACAAGCATGGACATTAGAGAGCCACATGTTGGGAGCTCCATATAGAGAAATGACTGAAGGAGGGCCAGAAAGAACCTGTGAAGGAAGAAGAACCTGTTAGTGAAGAAAATCAATGAGAAATCTTGCTACATGAAGAGAAGCCATCGACCTAGTTAGGTAAGATATGAGTATAATTTTTACGTAATTGAGCATGGCCACATTTTTCAAATCACATGTTGTGACATGTTTGTAAAAGTGAAGAAGTGTTTTCCATCACTTATGCAAGAAACATGGTGATATTTTTGGCCCTTTTTGATAGATGGGGTATTGGTTTCTGTTATGATTCTAATGTAAACTTGACCAAAGAGTGTGTTATAAACTCTTGGAAGGTATGAGGTTTCCTTGCATCATGATAGGTCATGTAATTGAACATGTATTTTGCAAGCTGTAATATAGGTTTGTATAATATGCAAGTGTCGGTTCATCACTTATGTCTCTCCTCAGTGGGGAGGAAAGTTCGAGGTGGCTCCAGGAAACCTCAAAATCAAAGTGTTCAAAATGTTATGAAACCAAGACCAAGTTATAGATCTCAGCGACATATTTCCAATCATGCAAATGGCTCCTCAATCCAATTTCATATGCAAAAGTTATGGCTAGTCAATTTTTTGGTCAAATTAGGCAAGAGTTAAAGTCAAAGTCAACATTCTACCACGTGGAATACCATATAGAGGACATATGACTGTATAGAGGACTCGTGGTGATGTGGCAGCACCACAATTCAACACATGGCATGTAGGTGGTATATGATGTGGACAAATGAGAGCCTACCACACGATCTAATCACATGGTGCCACATGGCACCTCAAATTAGGCCTAAGTGGCCTTCGCATGGTGTAACCTCCATTTTTGTATTATTATCATGGTTTTGGGATTCATTACAATATGGACATATGATTTCCATACATTATATTGTTTAAAAACCATATTCAAGAAAAATTAGGAGTCCTTGGGTTTTGAACCCAAAACCTCCCCAACAATAAGTAACTTGATATAACTATGCCAATCATTGTTCATACTACACACTTTGTCTTATTCACCCTCACAATTTGATCAAATATACAAGATCAAATATACAACTTGGATCAAATATACAAGATCACGGCAAACGATGAAAACTGGATCAATCCCACTATAGATGGGTGAATTACATGGGATAAAGATAACTCCTGTACCTCAGATTCATATGAAGAATGCGAGCGTTGGTAGAATATGTTGCACAAATTCTCAACGGTACGCTGCAATATAATGACAAAATCACTTTGGTGAGTATCCATGGAGGTAAGAAATCTTCCTCATTATGATGTCTTAGATGATGTTAGTTTTTTTCTAGAGAAGTTTGAAACGAAGGTGCCAGAAGAGCATCAGTTCTAGGCTCTTGATCTGGCGTTCCACACTATGCCTACCTACTAGTGGGGTATGCATAAGGGTAGCTTTGTTTACTGGAAATAGTACAAGCGAATGAGGAAGCTAAGCTTCGGGTACGCGAATACCCACCTCACAAAAAAATATTTAGGCAAGGACGATTTGTGTGAGCATTTTGCGCGATGGACTCAAGCTTGGGGGAAGGAACCTCAACCTGAATGGGTACATATATTTTTTCATGCCCTATATATTATTCTGATGAATTGGTACTTGGAAATGGAGCTATGCCATGGGACAACCAAGTGGGATATCTCGAGGGAAAGTTTCTTGTTAACTTTCAACTTTGAGGATGGATTTGCATGTATTGATGAAGCGCTCCAGGAAATTAAGGTCGCAATATTCAGGATTCCTGAGGAGTTGGTAGAATGGATTCAACTAGATTGGAATACACAACTGTGCCATGCATTGGAATGCTAAAACGTGACTGCAGAAGAAGAAGAGGATCCATGAAATATTAACATTCCGGAGTTTAATGGACAACACAAGGTTTAAGTGATCAAAGCAATGAACCCTGATATAACATAGCCTTTGAAGATGAGGAAAGTGAAAATTGGATCTGATGTGTAGCCTAAGTTTGCAAATATAGGCAATTATTGGACAAAGATACAATTGATAAAGTTGCAGAATTACTGTGTGAATATTAGGACTTGTTTCCTACCAACTTCTCTGATTTGAAGGGAATAGTAGGGGATCTGGGTGTAATGAAGATCACTCTAAAGCCTGATACAAATCCTGTGAAACAGAGACCCTAATGGCTAAATCCAAAATATAAGAAGAAGGCATGCAAAGATCTGGACAAAATGATGGAGGCTAGAATCATTGAGATGGTGGAAGAGTCTAATTGGGCAAGCCATATGGTTGTTCAAGAAAAGAAGCAACAAGATGAAATCAAGGTATGCGTAGATCTAAGAAAGCTCAATGATGCTTGGATTCATGACCCATTTCCAATGCCATTTATAGACGAAGTTTTGGAGAATGTTGGCAGGGAGGAAGCATATTCGTTCACTGATGGATCCTTGTGGTACCATTAGATTAAGATTGCGCCAGAGGATCAGAGCAAGACCATCTTCGTGATGGAGTGGGGATGCTTCCAATACATAGTAATTCCATTAGGGCTAAAGAATGCACCCATGATCTTCTCAAGGGTCGTAATTGCGGCTTTTAAGGAGTTCATCCATAAATTCTTAGAAGTTTACTTTGATGACTAGACTTTGTTTGGGTTGGTAAAGCAACATGTTGAAAGTCTGCGCCTTATGTTGGATACTTTTCATAGATATCAGATTGCCCTGAACTTGAAGAAATGTATATTTTGTGTGCCCTATGGGATATTGCTACGCCATGTGTTATGAAAGCAAGGATTAATGTTAGACCCTGCGAAGAGAGTTGTTATTGTCAATTTAGAAGCTCCAAAGAATGTAAGGAAACTATGCGCAATGCTAGGCCACACTAGATACTATAGGAAGTTTATCAAATCTTATGCACAGATAACTACGCCAATGGAGAAATCACTGAAGAAGGACGTGAATTTCTATTGGGATGAGGACTGCCAGCACATTTTGGATGTTTTAAAGGAAAATATGTTGACTGTGTCCATTTTGGTGTTGCAAAATTGGAATAATGAATATCATGTTCATCTGGATGCCTCTTGCATTGCATTAGGTGCGGTATTGACCCAACCAGGCAAAGATGATATTGATCACCCTATAGCGTTCGCGAGAAGGAAATTATCAAAGGCCGAGAAGAACTACTCAACTATAGAGCATGAATGGTTGGCGATGGTATACGTGCTACAAAAATTTTGACATTACCATTAGGTGCGCATTTCAAAATCTAAAGAGATCACTTTGCTCTCAAGTACCTAGTTAACACGCCTATGTTGGGGGGGAATATCTGTAGGTGGTTATTGCTCTTTCAGGAATATGATTTTGGGGTGATTGTGAAGCCAGGTCGATTGAATGCAGGAAAAAGTCATCTATCAAGAATTAAGGTAGGCAAAGAACCCACTAGTTTAGAAGAAGGATTGCCAGATGCACAAATCTTTGTTGTATGTGTCGCAGGTGATCACTTTTTTGACATAATCCAATTTTTAACCACTGGCACAACCTCGAAAGGGTATTATACACAACAAAAAAAAGGAGTTGGTTGTCCATACGACTAATTTTATGTGACCGTCGGACACTTGTATAAGATGGGCTTCGATGAAATATTGTGCTGATATGTTCTGGAGTTTGAATGATCTAGAATCCTCACCGAAGCACATAGAGGAGTGGCGGGAGGACAGTATGCAAGAAGCTAAACTACGTAGAAGATTCTACGTGTAGGGTTGTGGTGGCCAACGGTGCATAAGGATTCTAAAGCATATTACAGGGCATGTGATGCTTGTCAATGACTGGGGAAGCCATCGTGGAGGGAAAAATTTCCCTCAAACCCATATATTTCATTGTAGGTGTTTGAGAAATAGAATATTGATTTTATGTGTTCAAGACAACCACCAGGGAAAAAGGTAGGCACGCGGTACATTATTACTATGACTAAGTATTTAACGAGATGGGTGGAAGCACATCCTGTCAAAGACTATAGCGCTGCTACAGCCGCGAAGTTCCTTTTCGAATTTTCCTTGACTCGGCTTAGGTGTCCTAAGATATTGATGAGAGATAGGGGTACACATTTCTTCAATGAAACAATTGTCGTGATGCTTGAAGAATTCTAGGTTTATCATCAAAAGAATACACCATATCATCATTAAGCTAATGGTATAGTTGAAGCATTTAATAAGAGTCAAGAAAGCACGCTAACGAAGGTCTAAAACACAAAACAGAATGATTCATATGTACGCATAGAAGCTGTCCTATGGGAATATAGGTTGATGTGTAAAATGTTGACAGGCCAAACTCCGTTCAGGTTGGTTTATGGGATAGAGGTTGTGATTCCCATTGAGTATATCGTGTTGAGTCTTCAGATTGCAGTGCTAACTGATATGGCTAATTGCGAGACTATGGGGGAATGCCTCACGCAACTAATGGAATTGGAGGAAGATCAATTTTTAGTAGGATTTCACAAACATGTACAAGTGGAGCGCAAGAAGGCATGGCACGATTGACACATAAAGCAACACACCTTTCAAGTGAATGATTTGGTTTCGTTATATGACAACAATTTCATGAAATTTCCCGGAAAGTTTCAAATGCATTGGATAGGCCCCTACGTAGTAAAGGAAATTACAGATGGTGGCATAGTTCAGCTCACGAAGCTGAATGGGGAATTGTTTCTAGGAAGAGCCAATGGTAGTCAATTGAAGTTGTATAAAGGGGATCTTGCCCTGCGTAATGAGTACAAGATAGTGGGATATTCTTAGTACTCTAGGAAACTACAAGGAAGTACAAGACTATAAAATACATTGCCCGAGAAGTGGAAAAGTGAGGTAAGGAGGTTGCACATTGGAAGCAAGAAGTGCACCAGGAGGAGCTGTGAAAGGAGGGCTATGCCATGCAGGTTGGTTCTACGCAATAGGGTTTAAAAATAGTCGTTGGGTGCATTGCAGATGAGTGGATGGAAAAAACTTGTTAGAAGGAGTGGGTAGGTTGTATTTATGGTGTAAATCTTTCGAAATCTTCCACCAAAAATGCATTTATGATAGAAATTTGGAGGGAACATGCGGACATGAATTTGAAATCACCTATAAATTTGGAATGCTACCCTACCTTATAACACTTTTCTTTTTGAAAATTGTTGGTGAGCTTTCTCACCTTGTGTTGTGCCATCAGCTACAGTCTATGCATGTGTCTAATTGGGAAGAAATTTTCTCACACCGGGGTTAGCCAACATGTCTGAAACTATTCGTAAGGCCCTATTGGATAGAATGGTGGAAACAAGCCACACAAAAGCTGCAAGTTCTGAAGCTACAGCCCCTGAAGCCACGTTGGCAATGGAAGCAACACCCTTTATACCTACGGAGCCTAGGACTCCTAGGCATGATATGACTATCGTTGATAAGAAAAAAAAGAAACCACCACCAGTTATAGTGAGACAGTCACCAAGGAAAAACCACACTCAGATTCACCAAAAGGGGGAAATGGACAAGTCAAAATAACCGCATGAACCCCTTGATCTTGATAAAGAAGAGCTTTGCGGAGGCATTGAGGAGTTGGATGTCGAAGAGGGTGAGCCTATAACTTAGCCCCCGTAGTATATCCGACTGGGAAAAGGCAAAGTGAAGGTGCCAAAAGACCCATATTCCGCCAAGTTTATGGTTTCTACACCACTGCTGTTGGAGAAGGTGGTGTTTGAAGGCATGCTATTAGGGCGCATTCCCTCACTCAAGCTAGAAGATTTGTATCTAGAAGACCATGAAAAATTCCCACAGCTTGCACTGAATAAGTATATGGAAAATATCTATTATGAAGAGATTAGAGTAAAATGACTCGAGCCAATGAAATGAGTCATGAGCATTGGGAAGGAAGGATTGTTGAACATGCTATGGGTGCTGCATTTCGACAGAACAATCATTAACACAGTATTTTTTCAACAATTTATCACCTTGGTACATGATGGGTTTCTCTGGTTGGGAGAACCCATCCCCATTAAAGATATGCTAATCCATTGCATCACGATGTTGCCCTACCAAAGGGTGGATCCATCCGAGGCATTTGGAGGAAAAACCAAAGAAAAGAAACTCATGGACCAAATGAAAAGTGAGTTCATCTTAGTGAAAAAGTCGCACAGATATTCCATCCAATCTATTACAAAGAAGGCAATGCACTTTGTCCCATAGATATTGTCCTGCAAGATCAGGAGAAAGTGTCACATAGATGAGGTTTGGCACCAGTGATTTCACTTGCTGCACAATGTGCTAAGGGTGTGCAGTACAATTGGGCATAGTACCTCTATAAGGCATTTTCTCTAAATTTTCACGAAGCACAGGATGAAGGAGAGGAATTCCATTATGCCTAGCTATTGTTTTTTATTTCCATAGTCATGTGGATGATGGCAGAAGAAAATCAATTACCTCCACAGGAATCTGACTTACCAAAAACTGCGAAGTTTGCTTCGCTATGGGTGACAAAGGACCTTGCGAGAGGGTCATGACAATAAAAATGTTTTGGGTATTGGTTGAGATGGATCTCCACAAGTTGATCATCTAATGCCCGATGTTGTCACCAACTCTATTCAAGAAATTGGAGGCTTATGCAGAGTTCAAGGTGGATTTTCACAATGTGCCTATCCACACGAAAAAGGATCTGAAGTAGACATGGTACAAGTTTTCATACCTGGTGGGTAAGGCTGATGTATAAGAATTTGTGGGGAAATGACCAGGGGAGTGGCTACACCCATTAGATCTCGGTGTAGGTACAAGCAAGGCATGGAAACATTCCTCCGCACAAACGAAAACAACACAAAAGCAGAAGGAGGTTGAGCAGGTTGTAGCTCAAGGGAAATTTGCACAACAAAAGAAGGAAGTTGTTGCTAAGGAAACTGCTAAGAAAGAGTGTTTTTCTAAGGATACTATTAGTGTCAGTCTTTCTAGCCTTCCTCCAATGATCAAATATTCTCTTACAAAGTGGTCTCAGAGAGTCAAGGTCAAATTTTGTCATTTCAGGGAGTCTTCAAGAAAAATTTGGTCACTAGGCATTAGGTCTAGGGTTTGTTTTCACTCTTTTCAAACTTGTCTAAATGTCGGTCCATCTCACCATTCAGCTGATTCTATCATCATTTAGAACGTTTTTATCATCATGTTAGGTTCCATTGGGTCATTTCACACATTGTTCATGCCTCAGTTGCGCCTAGGCAAGGTTCATTTCCCTCTCTTAGGGTTTTGAAAGAAATTTCTCTTGGATGGTCAAATCATTAGCAAAACTTGTATCCAGATGTTCATACACCTTCCCCTATCCTTAATATACATTATATAACACTTTCCATCACTGAGATCCCCCAAATTCCTCATTTTTGCACAAACCCTAGTTTCTTGCCACAACTTGGCAATTTTCTAGGCTACGCCTGTGTTTTTGCCCCCCGTTTGGACCCCTTCCCCTCACTTGATCTCCACGATTCCACTTTCCCTTGATTTCTAACATCCCTCCCTACTTCAAAAAATTTCCCCAAGAATTTAGAAGCCTCTTATTCCCTTCATTTCGCTTCATTTCGACAAAATCCATTGTTCCACACATCGGGGTAGGTTTTACTCAAATGATGTTTCTGAGCAATCAACAGATGAATTTTGGAAACGTGAGAGAGGTTTTGTCCACAACATGCCAAGGACGAAAAACCTCCTTCACATTTTACACAGGTGTCATGGTTTTAGAGAAATTTCAAAAATATCGTTGCCTCAGGAGAATCGAATGCACCTCTGAAGTGACCTTGGGCAAATCAAATTTTCTCCTAGCTTGGTTGGCCAAATTACTTTCCTGATGAGTCAAATAATAACTAGACACAAAGAGATTTCCAATGCGCTATCATGAGCTCAATTTGGAGTTGAGGAAGACATTCAAAAGTTGACTGCAACAGCACTCTGCCTTGAGGCAGCCTCATTTGGCACATTTTGACCAGTCTTGGGAGATTTGATGTTTGACAAGGCAAATGAACTCAAAATTGAAAAATTCTACTTGGGTTAGAAAGTAGACTCCGGTACTTTTCAAACGAGCTATCATGCACCCAATGTGGACATCGGGAAGGCCTCCAAAAATCATCTGAAATTCACGCTACGCGTAGGGCTCAGGCGCGCTACGCGTAGGGCTTAGGCTCAACGCGTAGCACGCCGCGTGCTACCCTTAAGTTGGGGAGATCCATTTCACAAAACCTCAGCATTTTTGGATTTTTCATGGAAAAATACACTGGCTCAGCCATTGCCAAGAAGTTTCATGGAGATTTGAGCCCCCAAAACGTCAAAAAACAAGAAAAAAATGACTTTTTGTCACTTTTTGGACACACAGAAAGCAGTCTTGGGAGATTGCAATTTTGGAGGGGTAAATGGCCACCAAATTGAGAAATTCCACTTGGGCTGGAGAGTAGACATCTAGAAATTTCCAAAAAGCCCACTTGTGCCTTATTTGAATGTCAGGAAGTGCCTCAAAAGTGGCCTGAAAGGCACGCCACGCGTAGAGAAATGGCGCGCTACGCATTGGGAAAATTTGCCAGTTTTGCACCTTCAACTCAGGAAAACGCAGCATTGACTAGTTTTGACTTTTTTGGTGGGATTTTTCATCCTCTTTGATGTAATTGATGTAATTTCATGTTGACATGACACTTTTTACCTATTCTAGAAGATTCATTCATAAAATGACAAAAAATTAATGAATGAATTGGTTTCCTGGCTTATAGAGGCAAATTGTTTTGATTCCCTAGTTTGTAGTGCTCAGTTTAGAATTGGTTGAAACAGCTCCTAGAAAGAGGAGCTCGACCCCTATAGGTTAGGGAATGGTTTGGCTTGGTCTATATATGTAATCTTTCATTCAGTAGCAGAGGTTGGACTCTTGGGATAGTTTTGAGACTATATTGTACATATTTTACCAGCACTTTTGGCAAAGGAAGACGAGGGTTTTGCAGCACTACTTGGGATCCATGTGGCCTTATGTCTTGATGGTGTGTTTCTTTCAGTTCTTATAAGTTATGTATGTGCATCATTATCTCTATTGAATCTTCTCTTATTAAGCAAATGAAGTGTTAAAGTAGAATCCATGAAATTGCCATGCTTTGCCTTTAAATTTGTTTAATATTCTATGTTTTCTTCAGTTTAAGGAGAATCCTTGAGACCCCATGCTCTCCTTAGCCTCTCACCGGTCTGATCTATCCATATCACTTACTTTAAGGCATCAAAACAATTTCCTATCTTGCCCCAAGTGGACCTCTGCAAAAACTGTGCCTCATCCTCGCACCCAAAATTACCTTTCCCTTGATTTCAACAAAATCATAAAAAAAAAATCCTAAACTCTTTATACTTAATACCTAGCCTAAAATCAGTCATCAATTCGGTCATCTCGATCCTTTTCGAATAGCGTTTGCTGATTTTGACCTGGAGAGAGCCCTCTCCTGTCCTCGTAAGGCTAGATACGAGGCTAAGCGTGGTTTGATATGGCCTTGAGTCTTGCCTTATTTCAGCCTAAGGCGGATTTGAGCACTAACATAGTGGCGACCATACTGGGGAGAACAAATGGTTTTCTTGTTTATGTCATTTGTTTTATAAGCTACAGACGGAGCTTGAAGTTATGCCAGGTAGCCTTCGAAACGCTTTTGCTTTGAATTAGCGGAAGTAGATAAACGTTGCTTCAGTCAATCTCTAGTCTAGCTTGTAAACGTGACATTTAACTTGTTAATTACCCCAGTACATGTATCAAGTTCAGATCTGATAGTTGATGGTGGACACCGATCAGACACTTGAAAGGCTGAAATCATTCACCTGGCGACTCTAAATCATTTTCGAGATCAGATTTAAAGACTCCACTGGAGGATGATCTCGACCAGCAAAAACATGAAAGGACAACATGGATAGATCGGGTATTCAAGTTGGAATTTCATCCAAGACATTTTGTTCTTTGTCATAAATTATTTCTTCTCTTTTCCCAAGAATGTCAAGAAGGCTTTGCAAAGTATACTGTATTTGAGAAGAGATCCTCGGCCTGCAGTTGATTCTTTCCCTTTGAAGATTGTGAATACCAAAGATTTGCATACCTTTGAGCTTGTTCAAGACCTTTCTTCTAAATTTTGTGATGACCATCTTCAGATTGATGAACCTCAAAATACCAAGACTGATTCTATACCTGCTGTACATACCCCTACACCTTGTTAAATTCCAGATCGGTATAGACCTCTTGTTTTACCTTCTGTTCTTGATGCTTTCCCCAAAAACTATGATCTATACTTGCCCAGGTTTTATGGTGAATGTAAGAATGTCAACACTGAGCAACATGTGCAAAATTTTGAGTCTTTTCTAGATCTTTTTGAAGTTGATGATGAAGATGTTAGTATTAGGCTTTTGGCTCTTTCTTTGCAAGGAAAAGTCAAGAGTTGGTTCAAAACCCTACCTAATGCGAGCATCTCAGATTTCCAGTAGTTCGTCAATGTTTTCCTCGACAGGTGGATGATCGGGCAGAACCTTTTCTTGATTATAGAAAAGTATAACCAGCTGAAAAGATTGCCAGGGGAGACAGTACAACAATTTTCAGCCAGATTTAACCAAGTTTATTATTCAATGCCAGTTGAGATAAGGCCTACTCCTAGATCTGCTCTCTTGCACTATCCGGGTGCCTTTGATCTGGAGATGGAGTTTCAGCTGAGAGAAAGGGATATTGCAATGCTTCATGAGATGCAAAACAATGCAGTAAATGTAGAGGCGCATCTGCTGATCCGACGGTCAAGGTTGAAAGAAGACGAGATGAAAAACATAGATCCGGTCGAATCAACATCTCTAGAGGTGAAGCTTGACATTTTGCTAAGTGCAGTGGAAACGATGATGGACAAGATCAACGCAAGGAATGATGATTATGTTCTAGCTCATGGCTCGCTGATTGAAGAAGAACAAGTTGCTGCTCCAAAACATTTTGTTTCTTATCCTAGTTGTCATATATCTGATAATGATTGTTTTGTAGATCACCCTGGCGAAGAAAGAACTGTTGATATGACCTGCATGCTTGATGATATGTTTTATACAGATGATTTGCCTCAGTTTGATCAGTATGATGATGATTATGTTCTCCAAACAGAAGCTACTATTGCAGACGAACAAGCAGCTAGTTTGTGGGAGGAAGAAGTTCATTTTCAGCAGCTTGAATACAATGTTCAGCCATCACATATCAGCTATGACAGTGACAAGGAAAGTGCA
Source organism: Pinus taeda (assembly GCA_000404065.3). Classification (NCBI taxonomy): domain Eukaryota; kingdom Viridiplantae; phylum Streptophyta; class Pinopsida; order Pinales; family Pinaceae; genus Pinus; species Pinus taeda. The sequence goes on along the minus strand of APFE031075925.1, from coordinate 141,648 downwards.
ACAAAATTTGAAGTAAGTGAAGGATCTTTGCCTTTTTGTTTTGATTCATGTCAGTTCATCAGAGACAACTTCCATGTAATCAGAAATCAGCTGTCAACAAGTTTTGATTTGGACCATCTTGAGAGCAATGAAAACCTTGTTCAAGACTTGTCATATCCAGAATTGCAGCCCCCGAATGCCATTTATTGTCAAGTTGCAGATGACGGCATGGAAACTGACACATATGATCAAATGATACAAGAAGGTTCTCTTCCTTTCTGTTTCGAATCATTTCAGCTTTTGAAGGGAAATTTGCATAATACATCTTTAGTAAAGAATGAGCAGCATGTAGGCAATCATGTAATCACAGTGGAACCAATAGAAAATGGGTTGCATCAGTCTTTTCAAGTTTTTCATGATCCAATAGCTGATGTTTTGGATGAGGTTTGCAGTCAAAGTCTCTCTCCATTGACTACATGTGAGCTTGAAACATGTGCTGATATGAATTTAATCCGGCAGCCGGTTTCTTTCTCATTTTTAGCAGAGGTCTCGTCACAAGGCTCAGATCAAAGTTTGCATTCATGGTATGAGGAAACAAGAAGTAATCCATTAGATGAGCTAAGTTCCAGTGTGCTTGAATTTCAAGATCCTTATGTAGTGTTTTTGGAGGCGGATAGAGAATTCATATCATTCAACGGATTTTTTTCTAAGTTATCATGGGAGTTGTCGTTCATTAGTTCTCTCTTGTTGTTCATAAGTGAGCACTTGCAGAAAATTGAACAACAGATGGAATACTTACATGTTTGCATTGGTTGTTTCATTTCACTTGATCAGTTGATGAATGAAACTGTTAGAGTAGGTTTTGATGAATAAGCTCCACTTTGAGCATCATTTTCAGTTGGTCGATTGTGTTTAAGTACCAAGTCAGTTTTTAGTTGAGTCATGAGTCCTTTGCGAGTCAATTTTCAGTCTTGTTGTTAAGTTAGTTTGTGTTGGTTTTCAGTCATGCATTTTAGTTTGAGTTTTTGACTCCATTGCCCAATGGATAAGGCGCTAGCCTGCTCTCCCAAAGCTCTGCGGTTCTTGGCACCTCCAAGGAGCTACCATCCCCATTGGAGCCAATGTTAGTGTCAGTCTTTCTAACCTTCCTCCAGTGATCAAATATTCTCTTACAAAGTGGTCTCAGAGTGTCAAGGTCAAATTTTGTCATTTCAGGGAGTCTTCAAGAAAAATTTGGTCACTAGGCATTAGGTCTAGGGTTTGTTTTCACTCTTTTCAAACTTGTCTAAATGTCGGTCCATCTCACCATTCAGCTGAGTCTATCATCATTTAGAAGATTTTTATCATCATGTCAGGATCCATTGGGTCATTTCACACTTTGTTCATGCCTCAGTTGCGCCTAGGCAAGGTTCATTTCCCTCTCCTAGGGTTTTGAAAGAAATTTCTCTTGGATGGTCAAATCATTAGAAAAACTTGTATCCAGATGTTCATACACCTTCCCCTATCCTTAATATACATTATCAAACACTTTCCATCACTGAGATCCCCCAAATTCCTCATTTTTGCACAAACCCTAGTTTCTTGCCACAACTTGGCAATTTTCTAGGCTAGGCCTGTGTTTTGCTCGTTTGGACCCCTTCCCCTCACTTGATCTCTGTGATTCCACTTTCCCCTGATTCCTAACATCCCTCCCTACTTCTACAAATTTCCCCAAGAATTTAGAAGCCTCTTATCCCCTTCATTTCGCTTCATTTCAACAAAATCCATTGTTCCACACATCGGGGTAGGTTTTACTCAAATGATGTTTTTGAGCAATCAAAAGATGAATTTTGGAAACCAGAGAGAGGTTTTTGTCCACAACATGCCAAGGAAGAAAAACCTCCTTCACTTTTTACACAGGTGTTATGATTTTAGAGAAATGTCAAAAATATCGTTGCCTCAGGAGAATCGAATGCACCTCTGAAGTGACCTTGGGAAAATCAAATTTTCTCCTAGCTTGGTTGGCCAAATGACTTTCTTGATGAGTCAAATGATAACTAGACACAAAGATATTTCCAAATGAGCTATCATGAGCTCAATTTGGAGTTGAGGAAGACATTCAAAAGTTGACTACAACAGCACTCTGCCTTGAGGCAGCCTCATTTGGCACATTTTGACCAGTCTTGGGAGATTTGATTTTTGACAAGGCAAATGAACTCCAAATTGAAAATGTCCACTTGGGTTGGAAATTAGACTGAGAGACCTTTCCAACGAGCTATCCTGATCCTAATTGGGACACAAGGAAGGCCTCTAAAAAGCATCTTAAAGTCACACTATGCGTAGGGATCAGGCGCGCTACGCGTAGGGCTCAGGCTCAACGCGTAGCGCGCCGCGCGCTACCCTTAAGTTGGGGAGGTCAATTTCAAAAAAACTAAGCATTTTTGGATTTTTCATGGGAAAATACACTTGCTCAGCCACTTCCAAAAAGTTTCATGGAGATTTGAGCCCCCAAAACGTCAAAAAACAAGCAAAAAATGACCTTTTGTCACTTTTTGGACACACAAAACGCAGACTTGGGAGATTGCAATTGTGGAGGGGAAAATGGCCACCCAATCGAGAAATTCGACTTGGGATGGAGAGTAGACATCTAGAACTTTCCAACAAGCCCACTTGTGCCTCATTTGAACGCCGGGAAGTGCCTCAAAAGTGGCCTGAAAGGCGCGCTACGCGTAGAGAAATGGCGCGCTATGTGTTGGGAAAATTTGCCAATTTTGCACCTTCAGCTCAGGAAAACGCAGCATTGACTAGTTTTGACTTTTTTGGTGGGATTTTTTATCCTCTTTGTTGTAACTGATGTAATTGATGTAATTTCATTTGATATGACAGTTTTTACCTATTCTAGAAGATTCATTCATAAAATGACAAAAAATTAATGAATGAATTGGTTTCCTAGCTTATAGAGGCAAGTTGTTTTGATTGCCTAGTTTGTAGTGCTCAGTTTAGAATTGGTTGAAACAACTCCTAGAAGGAGGAGCTCAACCCCTATAGATTAGGGAATGGTTTGGCTTGGTCTATATATGTAATTTTTCATTCAGTAGCAGAGGTTGGACTCTTGGGATAGTTTTGAGACTATATTGTACATATTTTACCAGCACTTTTGGCAAAGGAAAACCAGGGTTTTGCAGCACTACTTGGGATCCATGTGGCTTTATGTCTTGATGGTGTGTTTCTTTCAGTTCGTGTACGTTATTTATGTGCGTAATTATCTCTATTGAATCTTCTCTTATTAAGAAAATGAAGTGTTAAGGTAGAATCCATGAAATTGCCATGCTCTGCCTTCAAATTTGTTTAATATTCTATGTTTTCTTCAGTTTAAGGAGAATACTTGAGACCCCTTGCTCTCCTTAGCCTCTCACCGGTCTGATCTATCCATCTCACTTGCTTTAAGGCATCAAAACAATTTCCTATCTTGCCCCAAGTGGACCTCTGCAAAAACTGTGCCTCATCCCCGCACCCAAAATTTCCTTTCCCTTGATTTCAACAAAATCATAAAAAATCAATCCTTAAATCTTTATACTTAATACCTAGCTTAAAATCAGTCATCAATTCAGTCATCTCGAACCTTTTTGAATATCTTTTGCTGAGTTTAACCTAGAGAGAGCCCTCTCCTGTCCTCGTAGGGCTAGCTACGAGGCTGAGCGTGGTTTGATGTGGCCTTGAGGCTTGCCTTATTTCATCCTAAGGTGGATTTGAGCGCTAACAGAGACCATTGTCGATGTTAAGGATTTTTCTTCTCGACATACCACAGATAAAGGAGGAGGCAGGGGAAAGGAGAAGGTCACTCCCTGTAGAGTACAAAAGTGCTCTAAGGAGACAACTCCAGGACCTCGAAAGAAACAAAAGTTCTACAAGCACGCGCATGGAAATCCAATGGTCCTCACTAAGGGGGACTTAGAAGAAATCGGGGATAAGGTCTGCAACTCCACAATAGAACTGTGGACGTATTTTGTACAGCAATACTAGTAGGAGGAAGGAATGTATAGAAGGATTGTCGTGATCTGCAGATTAAGACGGGATGACTAAAAGTGAGTATTGGCCAGGCCAACATTCGGAAGTTGGCTATGGTGGTAAGTGAATCAAAGGATGAAATCACCCAAGTCTGATTTTAACTTCAGCTTTAGATCTCAGAGTTACAGTTGAAGTTGTTGCCGTGCACTCCACCAAAAGTTTAGGAGTAGTGCAGAGCAATGATTAAGGAGGGGATGACCACATTAGACATAACAGTCAAGGACTGCACAAATCTCTTGGAGAAGGCTATGGAAATTTGGAAATATTTGCAGGAGGACCCACTCTACAGAATATTGGTACAGATATAAGGGAGAAGCAACAATAGTTTAATGAAATCAGGTCGATTGTGAACACTTTGGTGTCGGTTCAGCGCTTCGCTCAGCTACAGGAAGGAAAAAAACTACAGACATAGATTAAATAGATGCAACGTAAAGAGGCCATATTAAGGGATAGGACACATCCATGGAAAGAGGAAGCAAGCCATCTCACTCTGTCAGTTCAACAAAATTTGAAGACCATCCAGCAGATGCAAAGGATAATGGGCCTCGCAGTGGAAGGCCCTACTATAGAGAATTTGGTCGAAGAAGTACAACAGGTCATGGTGCAGGGTACTGCTAATTTGAAATTTCTAAAGATAGAGTTCCATTAAATCTAGAACAAGATTCTGGTTCCAGTCAAGTAACTCGAGGGCGAGTCACCCAATTTATGTTGGGGGCCCGTTGGGATGGGGTCCCTAGGGTTAGGTTTTGGTCAAACTTTAGGTTAACTTTTGTATAAAATGTAAATTCTCTGTGAAATGTCAAAGCAAAGCACGAAGATGGTATGAGTCAAAGGGGCTTTAGTCCCTTAGGTGGGTAAGTGATAGGAAGGTTTTGAGACCCACCCATGGTCTGTAGACCATGCTATTGTAAGAAAAATGCTCTATATAGATGAGTTGTAGTGAGTCTAAGATATGTCAATTGGATAAGAATATTTGTAAGGGCAAGAAGCTCAGACAGGAAAGTTATGCTTCCTGTACTTAGGCAAAAGGGGAAGGATCCTACAACTGAGTGCATAGAGACCTTGGTAAGTCTGTAGGCTGAGTGCACGAGTCCCTACAGCTAAGTGCATAGGGAGAAGAAGTTTGTACTGGATTGATTATACTTAATAAAGACGATTTTGAGCCAATTCTTATACATCTGAGTCTTATTTATTATGTCTACAAGTTTTGTATCTTCGCTCTGTGTTACGATTTATATGAATTAATGCTTATCTGTTGTGTGAAAATAGTAGATCTGTAATAATATGCTTGTTAAGAATAATTAAGAACCTTCACAAAGATATGGAAGTTGTTTAAGTGGATTTACAATATTTTTTTGGTCGGAAGGGTTAAGGGTGCACAAAAATAGATCTAAGCCCTAAGGACTATAGGGACCTATCACACAAGCCTCTGTGTCTAGAAGCCTAGTTCTGTCATCTCCCAATACATCTTCATGTCACCTTGCAGCTTAGACAATGCAGGTTCTTGTCGAAAGGGCTAGTAGTTAGGGTTTTCTTGGTTGGCGCTGATATTGCTGGACCTTGGTCAAGCCCCATCAAGCCAACAAATTCCATTCAAATTGTTTAAAGGGAACCATGTAGAATACATGAGAGATGAAGGTGGAGCTTGGCTAGGGAAGACATGAATCTCATGAACATTCTAGGAATATCATCAGAGCATATGTTAGGGAATATTCCAAAGGAATGTTCTAAGTATATTCTCATTGTTGTGGAATCTTGAAGATTCCTTGGGAGCCAAATTTTTGAGGTGTCAGAATTTTATCGAGATTATACTTGTTTGAACTAGTTTTTCATCAGGAGTCTCATGGTGCAGTCCATTTCTTCATCTGAGAAATATATTTTTCGACCTTGTCTAGAAGAGAATCTTGTGAGGAATTTAAAAGATTCTTGGAGAGCCCAGATTTGATTGACATAGAAAAGGGTCGAGTTTAGAGTCAAATTTCAAAAATTTTCACAATGAATGTGATTGTGCATGTGATTTCTTCATATGAGTAACCAATTTCAGGTTTTCCTTAATATTTGAGGTATAATATGTATTTTCCATGTGTTCATTTGATTTTTTTGAGATGATGATTTGATTATGATATAGATGTATGCCACTTTGTGAGAGGATCATTGTATGCCACTTTATGTGAGAGCTTGTTCCTTTATCATGTTGAAGGAGAAATTATTATGAGTGAGAGTTCTTGAGAAGACCATATCCTGGGAAGGACATTCCACTCTAGATAAGGGTATCATCATTGTATTGACAGGGACTGCATCATGTGCTCATCATCTTCTTGCAGTAACTAATGAAGTGACCTCCCCACCCTTAACACCGGGCCTAAAGACGTAGTCCACACTGGATGAACTCTAGTATCATACATGTGTTTATGGTTTTACATGATTATTGCTTCTTGTTTCATGTTGATGGTTTTCTAAAATGTTGATATAATATGCATTTCTCATGATTTCACAAGAAAATGTAAGTGGTAGTAAAATCTCTTGTATGATGCGGATTTTTGTTTGAAAGCATTCACAAAAATATCTTGGATCAAGATACATATAAATGAACCTCTATAGTCAACACAAATATATCTAAGTACAACATAGAAGCAACAATCTAAATAGTTGTTAATAGTAAATTAAATAGACTGTTTAATTTCTAACTCAATTGTGAAAATAACTTTGCAGAGGGATGTCAGGGAGATTGATACTCAATCTAGCCCTTCCTAATGTCCTATACTATTCTCAAATATACACAAAACAGATACTATGAAATTGCAAGAAGAACTCATAAGTACATCATTGTTGTCATAAGCGAATTAACTAGAAGCCTTTGATTATATCCAAGTTGAAAGTATTACAACAATATTACAAAAAACTTGCTCCAGGTATCAATCCTTTCTTATTCAAAAATAAGGTATATATAGAGTGATTTACAAAATATCATATATCCTAAAATATTTACTTTCAACGTATTATTTATCCATAGATTTTGATATTTTTTAAACAATTTTTAACTAAAAGTAGAAAACTACTCAGAAAATTGCTCCAAAAATGTCTACAATTGCACTTGCTTTTTGCATTTAGGTTCAATGTATTTGAAACTACTTTGTTCTTGTTGCTCAAAATTCTTAATAGTTTTGATCTGTTGCTAATATGTTGCATTGATAAGTTGAATTTATTAAACAAATTTGACCAACTTCTCATATTCTTCATATGTTGGGTACCTAATGTCCATCATATGTCTGTATGATTCATATGCATCATTATACTTCTCATAACAAGGTTTTACTATGAACAGGTGTTTGATTTCGTAGCAGATTAAAAGGTCATCATCTAACATTTGAAATAGATTTTGATTGCTAATATATCCCTTGATTCCATCAAACTTCGCATGTCCCTTGCCCTTATGTTCAACCATCTTTCATATTGGTCTTTTGTTACCATATGCCCATGTGAATTATTAAAATATGGAAGACCTCTCTCTTGTAGAATAGAAAATTTTCTATAGAATTTATTGATTTGCACTTGAATATTTTCACACTTTTCCTTTTTCTTCAGCATTAGAGTTTTTTTTTATGATAACTTTTCTAGTTTGAATAACTAATTACGTTTTGTCTACAATTCCTAGTTCTTCGATTTCTTCTCACAAACTTGTGTTTAGAGATTTTATTATCTAACTTGCTTGTCCAAGTTTATTTCCCAATTTCATTTTGGTGTCATTAATAACTTCTTTGGCTCTTTCAATCAACTCCTCCTATTCTATAATAATCTCTAAAGACTACCAAATATTAGACACATATGACATAATTTCTATCCAAATTTGTTATTTGGCTTGTGATAAACATTGAATATTGTTAGAACTCTCAAATATTATTCTAATTGCTTTTGTAAATTTTCATTTTTCTTTATTTCCTTGACTAAGGCATTGCCTGGTTTGTTTTTGTTCATCTCATCTTTGTCCAATCTCAAGATCCTTTAGTTTAAGAGAAGATAATGACTGTGATATACTTTCAGTAGTAATATCTTCTATGGAAACTCATTATGTTGCTGGAATTATTACATTGTCATTTGGGCCTTCTATTTTAACAAATCTTCCATCCTTTCTTGCATCTCTTGAATCTGCAGTTTTTGTTCAATTATATAGGATAATAGAGTTTCATTCTCCTTCTCTAATTCCACAACTTCTTGTGTTTGAGGATGCTCTATTGTGGCCAGCTTCAACTATCTTCTAAGTGCTTGAATATCTTCAGTATTGTTGTTAACAATCTCTTGAGATGCATCCACATTTTTGGGATCCAAACCTAATTTAATTACAATATCTTCTAGGGATTTGATCCTAACATCATTCACTAGAGAATAATTCTTTTCCATTTTAAGTTCTACAATTGTATTATTCAAAGAATTATGCAATTTTGATACATTTCAAGTAGAAATAGTGAGAGAGGAATAGATCATCTCAATAGTTTGTATATGCAGATCAGTCTAATCTACATGATGGATTTGTTTAGTATTGAAAGATAAATAGAACTCTTATAATATCTAAAACTCTAGGAGCAGAAAATTTAGGTTCAAGAAATGCTAACTTAAATTCACCTTTTTAAGTATCAAGCGTTGAAAGCAACCTATTTTTAGTGGAAGAAGTTTTCTTCCAGAAATCGGTATAAGTTACTTCCTTCAAAGACTCGTTCTTTTTCTTTATTTCCAAAAACTTAGAAAATATGTTTTGGTGAGAAGAAGAATAAGAAGGAGAATATTTTTTTGTCCTTGGATCCAATTCTTGAATTCTAAAACCAAGCTCACCTAAAACAACAATAGTAGCTAGTGAAGAAATTTTAGATGAGATAATTCATGATACCGCTTCCTCTATAATGTTTGTCTTATTTCTCTTTTCTACTCTGAACTATTCCATTTCTAACTCTGATAAGCTTTGATATTCCATATTAAGTTCTTTTTCTCCCATTGGATGTGTAACTAAGATTTTTTGTCCTATTAACTTCTTCATAATTTGTTATCATGTCATTCCTGCAAAGTGTTTTCCTCCTAGGTGTCCTTATTAGCATACTTCTCTATCTCAGGCCTGGACACATGAAAATAACGTGGGTATCTCTGTTGAATTCTGATGACTAAAATTACCCCAATGGGGTCATTTGGCTAAGTAACCGCCCATTTAACCCTTCATTTATGTCAATAACTATTTCGCCTCTTTGTCTATTGACCTCTGATTCACTATAAGTGACCCTATCTGTGCCTTCAATTTAAACAAGTTTTGTTTCCTTCTAGGTAAAATATGCACTTGATCTATTATGAGTCTTTGTCTAATGAATTCAAGCACAAAAATATGTATAGGAAAAAAAATGGCAACTGATAGAGTGGAAGTTCACACACATACAATCTAATTTCTGTAAGATGTTGGTAAAAATACCAATCACCAAGCTTTATTTGTTCACTAAGATGCATATTCATTTTGATTTCAAGTGAAATTCTGAGGGGACCATCACTAATAAATATATTTTAGTGTATGTGAATAAATTTGTTCACAAAATTAGTGAAGTAAAATTCCTCATAATTCCTTCTAACCAAGGATGTCCAATGAATCACAAACCATTGATTCCTTTGAAGATCTTGCTTTTGCAATTATATTGGGAATCTGTCTAAATGATAATTCAAAAACAAATATGTGAAGACTGATTGATATTCAAAAAAAAATTCAACTCCAAAGTTAAGAAATTGGTCATGAATGGCCTCAGATAAAAACTGGTTGAAATTGAATAAGATTTGTGTTTTCTTATCTCGACAAAAAGTTGACAGAAAATGTAGAACTAATTCATCCAATTTCTCATCACTTTGATATCCTAAAATAAAACATAAAATGGACATCATTTGTCTTGTAAATCCTGGAAATATTGGTTAAGGGTAAGGCAGATTGTGAGTGGGAATACCAATCCCTTCCAGCATGAATAATTAAAAAATAACTGCTCTTTTTTCCAAAATTAGCTTCTGATATATTTCCAAGAGAATTTCACTACATAATGGGTGCAAAGAGCTAACCAAAGATGTGCACAAGGCTTTTAAAATGGACTCAACAGTTACAAAAAACAAGGTTTCATCATTTTGAGCAATTATGGTTTTTTCACTAGGTAAGTACGCGTCTGCACACCATACTGAAAATTCCAGAAAAGGATGAGTTTGAGGAATTATAAACTGGGGTAAAAAAGACTCCCATAGAGAAAAAATGTCATTATTATCTTTAAACCTTTGTGAATACCAATTCTATAATTCATATAGATCAAACTCTGAGCTTGTATATTCTATTCATCTTTCCCTATCAACTAAGGGAAATTAATCAATTTTTGGGAGGGTTTAAGACTAAACTTGAGACTCTTTTCCTTAGTTGAACTCATTTTGAACTATCAACTTGTAGCAAGGATCAAAATTACCTGTAAAATGTACCATTATATTTTTGAGTTGTTGTTGAGGGCTTTATGTAATTCTACACTTTGATTCTTTATGTCTGGCGATTAAAGGAAAGGTGAGAGGGGACAGACAAAGGTAGGAGTGATCAAATTATGAATGAGAGTGAGAACATAGTGGAAGGAACATTGAAAAAATGGGAATATTTATAATTCAATGGAAAACAATATTACAAATTAAATGGGAAACGATCAATAAAATGGTGGCGGGAAATATTTCTTACTGAAAAATGGGAACGTTTTTTTTTACAGGGGGGTAGGCAGTAAGTGGTAATTGGTGGTGCACAATTCATATGAAATTGCCACATTGCAAAATTTGTTTTGGAAAAACAACCTTTTTCACACCACCTCTCCCCCCTTAGTTAAATGTCGAGCAAGCAAGGGGGGGGGGGGGGTGCAATAGAACAAAAGTTGTCAATCAGCAAAGTGCTAGTTCTTGCCTACCTCTACCATCTCCTCTGCAACTCTCAAGCAAGAACCTTAGGTCCAAAAGGTTCTTTACACGTGAATCAAAGACCCTTCCTCCTTAACTCCTTCTTTCTACATGGTCCACTAATCATGAGTAGCTCCTCCCTGGTCAACTGTCTCTAGAACAATCTAATATTGTGTTCAACTAACCTTTCGGCTAGCTCATAAGAAGTGGGTGAGATCATCCATTCCTCTCTCCAAATGTCCAACATTTTAGACTGTAACGTCTTGCAGATGTCATCACGATCTCCCATAAATGAAAGATAAAATGGATTTTATGTGTTCTTTGACCTTGTTTGGATGTTGTTTTTGAATGTTGAACACAGATTGGAACATTTGAAGAATCAGGCAATCACACTCTAGATCAAACATGATGTGATAGGTTTGGATTTTGGACATATCCTCCATAATCCAGAGCTTTTTCCCAAAGGTAAGACCCACTGTATTATCCAAGTCTTGAAAGGTCTCTACTATCAATATGAAAAATTTCCTCATAACATAATGATTTAAGGAGGTATAGGTGTGGTAAACCTCATAATGTTACTGAGACATGATGCAACTAGAATTTTGACCCCTTGACAAAGTTCCCCCAAGAACTTGTATTGTATGAGAGCAAGCATAGTTAGTTTTAGAGCCCAAATGAGTTTCTTCCCTTCTAACCAGTTCACTTCGTAAAGGAGCGCATCCAATTCATCTAGTTTAAAAAGGATTCTCCATGCGATCCTCATGTGCTTCAATTTTTTTCCAAGTGAAAATATTTTGTGCCCTATTTCCTATCCCTTATACACAACCTTAGGTTTTTATCTCTAAAGAATGGCATAGACTCCTATTGAGAAAGGTCTGTCATTCAGTTTGGGTTTTTGGTCTAGATTGCAGTCCACCGACATACTACTATGTTGATTTAAGAGATGTTTTAAAAGCTCAATATAAACAAAGTTAACACATGACAAACCAACAATAAACAATATGTATGCAATTTATTATGAAATCAATACATAGCTATGATCTCACTCTGTCATACAACACCCTGGTTGTAACATAAAATATTAAGCTCTCTCCACTCTAGCAGCAGCTTAATCAACATTGAGGCAAGACTCAACTCATGAAAGTACAAAGATTGGTAGTATCCTTACAAGGATTGAGAAAATAAATAAGACATCGACACACACACACATGACTCTATAGCAGGACTCAGCTATATATAATGTCGACAATGCAACAACTATGACAATATAGAACCCTGTCAATTTTCTACTTTTATCTACTATTGATACCCAAACAACCCAAATATGAATTAATGTATGTTTAAAGGTTATGTCACAGTTCAGGGTACTCTAAAAGGCTTCTTGCAGGTTGATTGTAAAATTATAATTGTTATATATTAGTTAATATTGCAGACCCATTATTTTTAATAAATGCAGGGCTTGGGGAGATTAAACCTAGAGTAAACATGCCCATAAATGATTCCATGAACAACATACATGCCCAACAACCTTATAACAGTGATTAAGGCCTCAAAGTGAAAACAACTCGAACTATCTTTAGTGTTGAATCTCCTTACATAACAATGATATAACTCGTTCCTCTCCACACTAGGCAAATCATGCTGTTAGAGTTCAAAAATGGTGCCCCTGTCTTCAAGGGTCATGATATCCAAGAGCAATGATTAAATGATGCCATACACTGCTATCTTGAGCTACAACATGCAATGTCCCCTCTACAAATTGAGGTTTGCAGATGTTGACAACGTCTTCAAGAAGTGAGAAATACTCAAACCAATGATCTCAATGGGTGGAATCCTAAAAAATTTCATTATCTCCTACATCATTGATTGTGTGAGATCCTTTGGTTGTCACTCCTTCAATGCATGCTACGGTATGCATGCATAATAAATTTAGATGCCCACATGATCCTATGCTACAACCATAACAACTAAGTGAATTTGTCTGACCGTGTAGATATTTCGGCCTTCTATAAAATTATTATGTAGTTGTAATTAGACCCTCAAATAAATGGCTCTTCAATAGAAAATAATTTATCTTTTGGGCGTAAGGGAATTTGTCTTCAACGAGCCTCAAACCAGCATTGACCAATCAAACTCGATCCCTTCAGAATTGCTTCCTCTCCTTGGCGAAAATAATTTTCTCTTCAAGTGGACATATCTTAATCCTTCAAGATACAGTGCCCATGATTCCTCTAAGGAGTCAACCTCTGCTTTATCAATTTTATTGTCAACCTTTGAACAACACATAACCCTTTGGAATTTGGGTAGCTCAACCTGAATTATTTATCGGATTCTCGAATCTTGTCACATGATTTTTTTACGGTGCTCTCTGCTGTTTTCAAAAATGGCTCGGCCTCTGTGAATTTTTCAACATGCATTTGTAATTAACCTTGATGATTCGAGGTCATAGCACAAGGAATATGATCCACCATCATGGCTTCTTATAGATTTTCTCACAACCTTTGACCTCAGATTTAGTGACACAAGGCCTTCTTGACTGCAAGCTCGACACTTGAAAAAAAAATGGTTGTCTCGAGATGGAACTTCTACGATGGTGGTTGACCTCAATATTCGGATCTCATAAAAAATTCCATGTGCTTTTAGCAACAAATTTAGTTTTGCCACCTTTAAAATTACTCTCACGACCTCAATTAGAAATTAAAACTTTCATCAATAAAATTACTCACGACTTTAAAAAAATTCCAGTATATGCTCATTGTCCAAATATATTTCTTCTTGGATTAATTTGTCAAAAATTAACTTTAGGACCTTTTTTCTTATAGTATTTGCATGAATTTTCATAAAATATAAATCTTGGCCCTTCAAAATAATTTTTTCCAAGAATTAATATTCAGGTGGAAATTTCAATAAAATTTTGTCTTATACTCAAGAAAAATTTGTCGAGCTCCTTTTTACAAATTCTCATTTTGTTGCTGGAATTGAGATTTTGAATTCTTTGACAATTTTTTTTAGAAATAATAGTTGCAACTGAAAAACCCATAGGCTGAGCCAAGAGCAAGGCTCTGATACCAATGTAATATACCTAATCTAAATTTGAACAGTAGATACCAAAAATAAACTTGAACAATAAAATAAACATAAATAACACATAACCAACAAATAATACATAAATAGATGTCGATAAAATCACTGTGTCATTTTATTAATCCACTTAAAAGAATACATCAACATGAAGGAATAGTGAAACCTAAGCTTATCAAGCAAGCAGAGAAAAACCCAGAAAATGATCTTTGACCCAATTGATGAATGGATTTGGTAATGATGTAGATGGATTGGTGAGAATATTGCTCCAAACCATCTACGATAAAACTGCTATCTCCAAACTCCAGTGAAGCACTTTGAGAATTCTAAGTGAAAACTCCCCAAGAGTGTTGGGTTTTCATCTAACACCCACTAGCACACCCGAGGGTTTCTGTCCTCGGGCTACCAATGAAGTAGAGAATCAAGTTCTCAACATCTCATAATATAAAATCCAAGATGTCATATAATGGCCGCTTTCTCCTCTTTTATAAATCTGATGGACCCCTCTAGAACCTCCTATTCTATTATTATTTTAATCATGGATCACTTTTCCCTCTTTTATTTCAATTAAAATATTCTTTTTAATGTGAGAAAAGGGTAAGTTGGCCACCATGCCTCCTTAGGTCACTGAAAATCACTTTTAACAATCTTGTTTTGTATATCTTCTTGTTTTGCTTCCAAATAGATATTACAGTAAGGTGTTTTGCCAAGTATTCCTCACGAAATGCCAAATTAATCACAATTAATTGAGTCAGGCTCATTAATAACTTTGTTCTTTGAAAGTTGTCATAATTCAACGAAATAAAAGTCAAATTGTACGGATGATGAAATATACCAAGAAAATGCCACTTTACCCCATAAAAACTCCTCAAAACCCCTCCAAAATCCCTTGGTCCCATCAAGGATGCCAACCTGCACCTGTGACATGTCCACCCCGAACTCTGAAATTCCATCCTGTCCATGCCATAAGGTACACCAAAAAATGGAACATTACAAATCCTCCTGCCCTAAGATTCCTCTCCCTCAAGCAATCCCAAAATGTGGACCACTCTAGTTGACTAATGTAATTGAGACCCCATGCCTAGATCCCATACAAACCATTGGGTGATGGTATGTCCATGTTTCAACCCACCATGAATGGACCCCTCAATGCCTAGATCCAAAACCAATCTCTAACTGATCTTATCATTAGCTAATCCTCCTAGATCCCAATCCCACCCAGAACAAGTATCAATGCTCCATGGCTCCTATTGTGTTATAACTCCAACCATGAGTGTTGCACCATCCACTGTGTACCAACTCATCACCTCTCTCCAATCCAACCCTTAGCATAGACCAAGGTCAATCTCACCATGCTAACATTGTACTGAAATATTGATGAGTGGCTAGCCTACATCCTACATCCAAATGGAGCATGTAGTATCCCTGATATCTAAGGGCTCCTGTAGTGCAATGATCTTGACTAAAAATGATAGTCCATCAATAGGGTGTTTGTTGGCTTGATGGGACCTAACCTAGGTTCAACGTTGTTTGCGCCAACCAATAAAATCCTAACTGCTGGCCCTTTGGGCAACAACCTATGTAGTGCAGGCTACAGTCTCACCTGAAGAAGTATTAAGGGATGACAGAACTAGGTTTCCACATCGAGAGGCCTGTGTGATAGGTTCTTACAATTCTTATGGCTTAGATCTATTTTTGCACACCCTTAGTTCTTCCAAATGGACAATTACTGTAAATTCACTTAAAAACTTCTATATTTCTGCAAAGGTTTATATTCATTTATAACATGCACAAATATTACAGATGTACTATTTTTACGTAGTAAATAAACATTAATTCATGTAAATCATAACACAGAGTGAAGATAAATAAATTTGCTGAAGTAAGAAATAATACGCAGATGCATCCCAATTGGCTCAAATATGTGTTTATTGAGTATAATCTTTCAAGTACAAACTTCATTTCCATGCACACTCAACTGTAGGGGCCCACGCACTCAACCTAGAGACTTACCAAGGTCTCCGTGCACTCAGCTACAGGAGCCTTCCCCTTTCGCCTAGGTATAGGAAACAAACCATCCCTGCACTAGCTTCTTGCCCAAAACAAGGATTCTTATCAAAAAAATCGACACTTAGACTCGCTACGACTCATTTATATATAGCATTTCACTTACAATAACATGGTATGCAGACCATGGGTGGGTCTCAAAACTCTCTATCACATATCCACCTAAGGGACTAATGCCCCTTTTGACCCATACTAGTTGCATGCTCCACTTCCATATTTCGTGGAGGATTTACATGCTTAGAAAAGAAGATTACAAAATTTTACCAAAATTTGACTCACCTTGACCCCAGGGACCCTATCCCAATAGGCCCCCAACACAAATTCAGTGACTTGCCCTCGAGTCACTGGAGTTGTGTAGAAATCTTCTCCTGGAGTTCACAGAATGCCACCTTCAATACATTCAAATTAGCAGTACCCTACACCATGGCCTGTTGTACTTCTTCAACCAAATTTTTGGTAGTACAACCTTCCACCGCAAGGCCCATCGTCCATTGTGTCCGCTGGATGGTTTTCAATTTTTCTTGAACTGACAGGGTAAGCCTGCATTCTTCCCCTGTCCATGGTTGTGTTCTAGACCTTAATATGGCCTATTTTCATTGTAGTTCTTCAATCGTTGTTTGTAACTATTTTCATTCCTATAGTCGGACGAAGCGTTGGACTGGCACCAAAGTGCACGCAGTCGACCTAATTTCATCGAACTGCTGCTACGTCTCCCTAATATCTATACCAATATTTTGCAGAGTGGGGTCCTCCTACAAAGATGTCCAAAGCTCGATGGCTTATTCAAAGAGATATATGCAGTCCTTGACTATTGTGTTTAGAGTGGGCATTCCCTCTTTATTCGTGGCTCCATATTGTTCCTGTACTTTTGGTGGAGTGGTCAGCTAAGAATTCAACTATAGTTCTGAGATCTACATCTATAAGACAAATTGGACTCGATCGATTTCCTCCAAGTTTCGAATCTTTTCCGTTAATGCTCCATCTTCGGAGATGTTGATTTCTAGCAGCACATTACAAGCCTATATAATGGTTTCCTCCAAGTTTTGGCTGCGCATGACCATTTCTTCCTTCTCTTTCAGTGCTTGCACCGTCTCTGTGAATATTTGTGCATTGTTGGTCTTTACTTCGCCGATTACTAGCAACGTGCGCTTCTCCCTAACCCTTAATTCGTCAGACACTCCTTTATGTAATTCATGGAGGGCCTAAATAGTAAGCACCATGAGATTGACACCCAAGTCCTTGAGCTATGCCAATTGAGTGTTTCCTTCCTTTGACTACATGCAGAGGGATCCTTCTGGTAGTGGAATGACTCTGAGGTCTAGATTTCGATCAGTATCCAACACAGTTGTGCTCGCTTGTTGTAGTCTCGCTTGAATCCCACTGTCCTGACCAATGATCGCTTTCAACTATCCTGTCTAAACTTGCAGGTCGCACAAATCCTTTTGCACATTCCCCAACGCCTACAGCTATTGCTGTTCAAACTATGTCCACAATTCCATCTTGGTGTCGTAGAAATTGTCTTTGATTTCATCCAAGTACCCCTCAGTGAGGACCATTGGATCAAAGTGTGTATGCTTGTGGGATTTATGCTTCTTTCTAGGTCCAAAAGTTGTCTCCTTGGTCTTATTGTGTAGTTTAAAGGGAGTGCTCTACTCCTCGCACCCGCATCGTTCAACATCAGTCTCCCCTTTGTCCTCAGTGTTTTGAGAAGCAAACTCATCAACGTCAATAGTGGTCTCCTTAGCCACGCGGTCTTTCTCAACATATGCCTTAGCAACAACTACTTTGGAAGCAACTTCCTTCTTCAACTATGCAACTTTCTCTCGAGCTACGGCCTTCTCAGCCTCCTTCTACTTCTGTGTTGTCGTGGTATGCGTGAAGGAACTTTCCCAGTCTTCCCTGTACCCACACCTGCATTTGAAGGGTGCAGCCACTCCCCTGGCCATTTCCCAATGATCTATTGCACCTCTACCTCACTGAATAGGTATGGTGACTTATACCAAGTTTTCTTCGGGTCTCATCGCATGCAGATAGACACATTGTGAAAGTCCACCTTGAACTTTGCATACGCGTCTAGTTGTTCATATACAGTTGGCGAAATCCGTTGCCTCTGATTGATGACCATGCAGAGATCCATATCGAGAAGCACCTAAAACATTTTAGTCTCCATGACCTACATAGGGTCCTTTGTCAACCATAATGAAGTGAACTTCGTGACTTCTATTAAATCAGGTTCTTGTGGAGGGAATTGACTGTCTTTAGTAGCCTCCACGCAACTAGTGCAATCAATAGTAGTAGCCAAGCATATTGAAATGCATTTTCATCATCTTGCACTTCCCGACAGTTTGCCAAAAAGTCCTTGTGGAGGTATTGTGCCTAGTTGTACTACAAACGCTTAGCACATTGCGCAGCTAGTGAAATTACTGGCGCTAAAACCTCATCCGAACTTCACGGCTTCTGGTAAATCAAGTTCTTGTGGAGGGAACTAACTGTCTTCTGGTAACACGTGACTAGTGCAATCAATAGTAGCAGCCAAGCATAGCAAATTGCCTTTCCTACATATTGGGCTTCTCGAAAATGGAACCATTCGTTGGCCTGATGGGGCTTGACCTAGGTTCAGCTTTATCTACGCCAACCAACAAAACCCTAACTATTGGCCCTTTCAAAAACAACATGTGTAGCGTAGGTTGCAATATCACCTGAAGTAGTAGTGGGGCAAGAGAGAACTAGGTTTCCACATCCATAGGCCTGTATGGTGGGTTCTTGCAGTCCTTATGGCTTAGATCTACTTTCACGCACCCTTAATACTTTCGAATAGACAATTACTATAAATGTGATTAACAACTTATAGATCTTCACGAAGGTTTATATTCATTTATAACATCCATAAATATTACAGATCTACTATTTTCCTACAGCAAATAAGAATTAATTCATGTAAATCATAACACAGGGTGAAGATAAATAAACTCGCAGAAGTAAGAAATAATACACAGATGCATCCCAATTAGCTTAAAACTATCTTTATTGAGTATAATCGTTCAAGTACATAGTTATTTTCCCTATGCACTCAGCTGCAGGGGCCCGCGCACTCAACCTGTGGAGTTACCAACGTCTCTGCACCCTCAGCTGCAGGAGCCTTCCCTTTCGCCTAAGTATAGGAAACAAACCTTTCATGAGTTAACTTCTTGCCCAAAACAATATTTCTCAAAAATATTGACACTTAGATTCACTATGACTCATCTATATATAACATTTCACTTACAATACCATGGGTGGGTCTCCGGACCATGGGCACGTCTCAAAACTGTCTATCACTCACCCAACTAAGGGACTAATGCCCCTTTTGACTCATACTAGCTTTGCGCTCTGCTTCCATTTTTCGTGGATACTTTACATGCTTATGAAAGAATATTACAAAATTTTACCAAAATTTTACTCAAATTTACCCTAGGGACCCTATCTCAATAGTGTCAACTCATGATCTCTCGCCAATCCAATGTATAGGCACTTGTGTAAGAAACAGGTCAACTAGGCGGATATGGGTCCCTACTCAATTCATGATGCTCTATTTGGTCAACCAACAAAATATTTCTAAGGAAACCTTCCCCTCACTCTATAATATGAAAAAGTGGGCAAGATGTGTTACAAGCCATGTCTATGTACTCCCTAAGAGGGATGCTCCCTGAAAGAACTATATCTCTTCTACCTACTATGCAAGTACCTACACATCATCAATGGGTTGTCCCAAACATGAATGCACCACCGTCTCAAAACGATCCACCCTCATTGGGCTAAAAACTCCACGCTCCTTCAATCTACCAACCTCCTACAAAACTATCCCATCAGACCCTCGCACCTCTTGAGGACATATTTCTACAAGTATTGCCACCCTACTGGCTATCTCTACATATTCCCACCCCTCATCAATGGTTGGGCTAAAGGATGGCTACTCATCCTCCTCCCTCATGGGCCCAACAAGAATCTCTAACTCGCTCTCCGAAAAATGCTCATCAAGCATACTGTGCATATCATCCTCCTGAGCTAACTGATTCTCCACCATATGTTGCTCCTATTGAATCATCACTAGTGACTCATCATCCATAATTTCTCCCATAAGGTCCATAGATGTTTCAGCATACAATATACAATATAAATCTGGATTGCTGTCAGCAACTCCACATGATTGCTCATTCTCCCCATAGGCATCCTTGTATGACCCCACTGACTCATCCAAAGAAGAGTCCTCATCTTGAAATACAAAAGGAATATCTTCCTGCTCTACCTCTACCATCTCCTCTGCATCTCTCAAACATGAGGGCTCAAGTCCCTAAGGTTCTTCGTAGGTGAAGAAAAGTCCCTTCCTCCTTAACTCATTGTTTCTACATGGTCCACCAATCTTGATAATCTCCTCCTTGGTAAACTGTCTCCAAAACAATGTAATATTCTACTAAACCAACCTTTTGTCTAGCTCATAACAAGCTAGAAAGACCATTTGTTCCTCTCTCTCCAAAAGTTCAACAATTTAGACTATAACTTCTTGCAGGTGGCGTCACGATCTCCCATAATTGAAGATAAAATGGATTGCATATTTGCTTTGACTGCGTCTAGATGATGTTTCTGAATGCTAAAAAAGGATTGGAACATTTGAAGAAATAGGTTATCGCACACTAGATCAAACATGATGTCATAGGTTCCGAGTTTGGCCATATTTTCCAAAATATGGAGCTTTCTCCAAAAGGTAAGACTCACCGTGTTATCCAAGTCCCAAAAGGTCTCTACTATCAATATGAAAACTTTCCTCATAACATCATCATTTTAAGGAGGTATAGGTGCGGGAAACATCATAATTTTACTAAGATAGGGTGCAACAGGAAGTTTTACCCCTTCACAAACTTCTCCCAATAACTTGTGTTGTATGAGATCAAGCATAGTTGATTTTAGAGTCCAAATGAGTTTCTCCCCTTCTAACTAGGTGACTTCAAAATGCGATGCATCCAATTCATCTAGTTTTAAAAGGATTCTCCATGCGAACCTCATGTGCAAATATTTTGTGCCCTATTTCCTAGCCCTTCTACACATCCTTAGGCTGTTCTCTCTGAAGAATGGCATAGACCCCTCTTGAGAAAGGTCTATCATTCAATTTGGGCTTTTGGTGTAGATTGTATTTCACTAATGTACTCTTGTATTGATTTAAAAGGTGTTTTAAAAACTCCATATGAACAAATTTAACACATTCAAGATCAACAATACATAATATGCATGCACTCTATTATGACATCAAGACATAGCTATAACCTCACATTGTGATACAATACTCTGGGTGCAGCATAAAATATTCAGCTCTCTCCACCCTAGTAGCAGCTTAATCAACATTGAGACAAGACTCAACTCATGACAATACAAAGATGAGTAGTATCATTACAAGTCTTTAGAAAATAAAGAGGGCATCTACACACCACACACAAATGACTGTATAGTAGGACTCATCCATATATAATGTCGACAGCGCTAACAACTATGACAATATAGAACCCTGTCAATGTTCTAGTTTTTATCTACTACATGTAACCAAACAACCCAGATCTAAATCAATGCATGTATAAAGGTTATGTCGCGTTTTAGGGTACTTTAAAAGGATTCTTGCAGGTTGATTGTAAAATTCAGATTGCTATATATTAGTTAATATTGCAGACCGATTACTTTTAATAAATGCAGGGCTTGGGAAGATTAAAACTGGAGTGAGCATTCCAGAAATGATTAAGGACTCGAAATGACAACAAATCGAACTCTCCTTAATGTTGAATCTCCTTACATGACAATGATATAACTCGATCCTCTTCACACGAGGAAGCTCGTGCTGTGGGAGTTCATAAATGGTCCCTGTTTGTTCAAGGGTCACGTTGTCCAGAAACAATGAGTAAATGGCCCCATACATTGTTGTCTTGAGCGACAGTATGCAACATCCCCTCTACAAATTCAGGTCAACAGATGTTGACAATGTCTTCAATAAGCGAGAAAAACTCGTCCCCATAATCTCAATGGGTGGACTCCTACACTTTCGCATTATATCCTTCCTCATTGACTCTATGAGTTCCTTTGGTTGTCACTCCTCCATTTCACGCTCAGGTAAGCATGTATAATCGATTTAGATGCCCACATGATCCTCTGTTGTCGCCATCACAACTGAGTGAATTTGCCTGAACATGTAGATAATCTGGCCTCCAATAATGTAGCTATCTAGTTGTAATTCGACCCCTGAATGAATGGCTCATCACGAGAAAATATTCGATCTTTTGGATGTAAGGGAATTTGGCTTCAGTGAGTCTCAACCCGTCGTTGACCAACCAAACTTGATCCCTTCTAAATTGCTTCCTCTCCATGGCGAAATAATTTTTACTTTAAGTAGGCAGATCTGAACCCTTCAAGATACAATACCCACGATTCCTCCATGGAGTCAACCTCTACTTTATCAATTTTATTGTCAACTTTTGAACAACGCATACTCCTTTGGCATTCGGGCAACTCGGAAACAATAATTTCTTGGTTTCTTAAATCTTGTCTCTTTGCGCTTACAAAACTTCCCTCAGCCTGTGACTTTTCCACCATAAATTTGTAATCGTCCTTGATGATTCGATTGATGATTCGATGTCAAAGCACAGGAAATATGCTCCACCATCACAAATTTTGATAGATTTTCTCACGACCCTCGATCTCGGATTGGGTGATACAAACCCTACACCTGAAAAAAAATAAAAATTCTTGAGCTGGAACTTCTCAGATGGTGGCTAAGTTGACCAGTCAAATCTCATAAAATTTTCCACAGGCCTTCCACAGCAAATTTAATTTGGCCACCTTTAAAATTACTCTCACGGCCTCATTTGGAAATTAAAATTTTCGTCGATAAAGTTTCTCACGACTTTCAAAATGTTTTCAATATATGCTCACCATCTAAATATATGTATTCTTCGATTAATTGATCCCAATTTAATTTTAGGCCCTTTTTCCTTATAGTATTTCCATTATTTTTCATGAAATATAAAGCTTGGCCCTTCAAAATCAAATTTTCCAAGAATTATTATTTAGATGAAAATTTCACTGAAATTTTGTCGTATGTTCAATAAGAAAAATTTGTGGAGCTCCTTTTCACGAATTTTTATTTTGTTATTGGAATTGAGTTTTCGTGGAGCTCCTTTTCACGAATTTTTATTTTGTTATTGGAATTGAGTTTTCGAATGGTATGAAAAAACATTTTACCAATAATGGTTGCAACTAAAAAACCCATATGCTAAGCCAAGACCAAGGCTCTCATACCACTGTAACATACCTAATTGAAATTTGAAGAGTAGATATTGGAAATAAACTTGAACAACAAAATAAACATAAATAAATAAAAAGAACCAACAAATAATACAAAAATAGATTCCGATAAAATCATTGAGCCATTTTATTAATCTATTGAAAAGAGTACATCAAGATGAAGGAATTGTGGAACCTAAGCTTGCCAAGAAAGCATATAAAAACCCAGAAAAATATCTCTAACCCAACTGATGAATGGCTCTGGAAATGATGTAGATGGCTTAGTGAGAATATTGCTTCAAGATGGCTATGGTAAAACTGCTATCTCCAAAATCCACTGAAGCACTCAGAGATTTCTGAGTGAAACTCCTCAAGAGTGTTGGGTTTTCGTCTAATACCCACTAGCGCACCTGAGGATTTCCATCTTGGGGCTACCAATGAAGTAGAGAACTAGGTTCTCGACCTCTCATACAAGAAATAAAATCAAATCCAATATGTTCTCTAACGGCCTCCTCCTCCTCTTTTATAAATCTTATGGAACCCTTTAGAACCTCCTATTTTATTATTATTTTAATCATGGAGCACTTTCCCTTTTTTATTTCAATCAAAATATTCTTCTTAATGTGGGAAATGGGTAAATTGGCCACAATGCCTCCTCAGGTCACTGAAAATCACTTCTATCCATCTCGTCATGTAGATATTTTCGTTCTAGTTCCAATGAGCTATTACACTAAGGTGCTCTACCAAGGGTTCCTTTTAAATTTCCATCTTAAGCATAATTGATTAAGTTAGGCCCATTAATAACCTTCGTCTTGGAAAGTTATCAGAATGCAACAGAATGAAAGGTAAATTGTGCGGATGATGGAATATACCAAGAGAATTCCATAGGACCTCATAAAAACTCCTCAAAACTCCTCCAAAATCACTTGGGCCCACCGAGGACACCAACCTGCACCTATGACCTGTCTACCCCCAACTCTGAAAGTTCATCCTATCCATGCCATAAGGTACACCAGAAAAATGAACATTACACTCTTTTATAAGTAAGTTCAATTTATTTAGTTGAAAATTACTGCAACATCTAAAATCCATAGGTTCGCTAATGAATAGAGGTACATCATGCCCAATCTATGAAGTGACCGAAGCCAATTCAAAGATTACATGGATTATCTTGATTTTGACTTTGACCCCTAATTACTAGCCCTAGAAAACTCTACCTTGAATATGTCCTCAAACTGTTAGGCAAACACAAATAATTTGCAACAATCATCTATATGGAAATTGTTTACCTTGTAGAATTTGCAATGAACAATCATCTTATAGTTTTAGTGCAGACCTATATCAGCCATTTAGAAGAGCCCTAGATCACCTCTAAGTCATCTTCCTTGCCTTCATTCTTAGACTAAAGTCAATTTCTTTTGTCATCCCAATAGTCATTGACCTATTTTGAGCTCTAAGCCTAAGCCTAGGGTGGAACGATCCTTCTGTCTCCTATCTATTCTACATGTGAGCTTCAAACACAACCATTTCTCCAGGAAGTGGCATAGACAAAGGGAAGCTCCCTTTCCCCACTTCTTGCAACTAGAGAGTCAACACTACCAGTTGAATTTGCACTTTCTCCATTCTAGCATATCCTTCTGCTCCACATGGAGTTGACCCTAGTCTCATTCCCCATAACCATTTTGTCTTGAACATCTTTGCTACATCTAGATACTCAACATTGAAAGGAAACATTGACCATCCCTTCACTTGAGTGTGGAAATGTAATGTATATATAGTACAAAAATTTACAAAAGCTTGGCTGAAAGAGTCCCTATATCTCCCTTTTCTCTCTCTCTCTCTCTCTCTCTCTCTCTCTCTCTC
>APFE031075925.1:98051-116362 GCA_000404065.3 Pinus taeda | reverse complement strand
TAGATATACTTATATTTGAAATAAAATGATAAAATAGCTACAACACCATATTTTAAGAAAGACTTCCTCTAATTGTTGAAATGTAGTGATACTACTAGGTTGAAGGGACTTGAATGGGTGTTACGGCATCAACAATTACACCATTTTCAACATATTTAGCATTGACAATTGTTATGACATCTATTGTTACAACATCCACTTTGATGGTCATTGTTTTAGTAGTTTCAATAGTAGCAGTTTTATAGCATCAACTTTTACACTAGTTTCAATGTTTTCAACAGTAATGGGTGTTAAAACATCATTTGTTACAACATTTTCAGTAGATTTAACATTGTCAGATGTTATGACATTTGTTGTTACAAAATCCTGTGACAGAATCACCCATGGTTCTATATTAAAATGCATTGTAAATATTTTTTACAAATATGTGAAATTAAGAAAAAGGGTTTTCGTCAAAGGGGCATAGATCCCAAAGCCGGGGAGGAGGATTGCTTGCTTGGGTGGTTGAGGTTTTCTTGTGGAGAGAATCTAAAATTTTTGGGACAACTATTAAAAGTTATTTGGTCTATGAATTAATGAATTGCTTCTTAATATTGAGTGAACTATAAGGAAGGTACATAGGCCCCTGTAGTCAATGGGAACCATCATAAGGAAAAGGGACAAGAAGCCAAGATGGGAACTGCACAATGCAAGAAATCAAATGCGAAGTAGTAAATGCGAGCCAAGAAAAGAAGGCAAGGCATGGTATTCGAACTCATGCTGAAGGAGAGAGGATACATGATTTGAGCTATAGAAAAACATGGAAATATGGTTCGATCAGTAAGCAATCCAGAACAAGAGAGAAGAGAAGGGGATTGTTTCTTAGTTTCCCTTGAGACTATGGGTTGAGTTGCTAGTCTCCAGAGCCCTATAATAGTTTGGGGTTCCCTAGAGGATGTGGGTTGAGATAAGATCCGTGGAGCCCTGTAACAACTTACGTCCCTGGATATTATGGATTGGTATGTAATCCATGGATCTTGTAACATCTTGGATCCGCTAGAGGTTTTGGTTGTTGAAAATGTAGCAAGAAAATTCCTAATTTAATTTTCCCTTGGTTAAATTAAGAGAAATTTGAAATTCCACATCGGTAGAATACTTGAATGAGTTAACTGAGTTGTTATCACTCAATTAGCTTAGTTAATCCGAGTTCGAGACATGAAATTATGATAGGTATAGTGATTCCTAAAATTTAGGAGCCTAGGTTGAGTTAGTTTAAGTTGTAACGATTTAATTCAGTTAAATTGATTTATGGTGAGTTAAACTAGTTCCAACTGTTGGACGAACTAGTGGACAGTCTAATAGTAGGGTGTAACTTCAATGTTCAACTACTTAACTAATCAATTAGTCAAAATTAACTCATGCATGCATATAATTCAAGTTACCTAGTTGAGAGTGGAGTTCAAGGGCAGTGTGCTATCAGTTGTGAGCTATTACAAGTTGTGAAGGTTACACATTCAGTGAAACAAGGACCTAAATAAATTGCACAATCCAGATTGAGGAATTTCCTGAATAATAGGGGCTAGTTCCTTGAGGAACAACACAAGGAAATAAGATATTGGAGGCTCAAAAATTTGGCTAAGTATTGGTCATGTTTAGGCAGTCAGGCAGAGGATAGAATATAGAGGTGCAGGTTGAGCTCAAGGTTGAGAATATCATATTGTATTCATCCAAATTCTTTGATTAATTAGATACATATAGTAAGGGGTTTTGAGTAGCTTCTTTTCCCTAGATAAATCTTTGTGTATGTGTGTTGAATCTTGATTCATGTTATTGGTTTGTGTTCTCGATCATGATTATAATTCCACAAATCATTAGAATAGATTCTATTCTTGTGAAGTAAATTTCAAGAGAAATTTAAGATCTACACATTAATTTCTACATGGTATCAGAGCTAGATTCAAAGTAGAAAAGAGAATTCGAAGTTGCCATTGCAGGAGGATTCAAGGTTACATATTTGGCTATTTCTTTAGGACTGAGAAGATGACTTTCAATGGACTAAGGCTCAAGTATTCCTTTGAGGGAAGCTTGAATTATGTTTCGTGGAAGGACGATATGGAGGTAGTAATTGAGGACAATGGGTTGAAGAAATACATTTATAATGATGTTCTAAAGCCAGTAACAATTGATGCTCAGAATATAACAGAATGGAAGAAGTATGTTGCGAGGGTGAGGAGAATTATATTGCAGAGAGTATGAGACCATATTTTATTTTATAGCCACGAGAAAAATAATTTGTATGAGATGTTCCAAGCACTGAAATATTTTTTCTAGAATAATAGTGACCACAGGAAGCTAGCACTCAAGGACAAGCTTGAAAACACCAAGATGCAAAAGAATGAATCAACTCCATAGTACCCAAGCAAGTTTACATAGTGTTGTGATGAAATTGGCGGTGTTGGGGTTATTTTTCCAGAAGAATATTTGATAGATCTAGCCCTCTTGGGCGTTCCCAAGAGATCGCATAGTTATCAGGTTTATGTAAATGGTAGAGAGAAATTACCACAATGGGAGCGTTTATGGCCTGATGTGATGTAGGAAGAAATAAGGTAGAGCAAAAAAGATGGGACCTCATGCAACTTTGAGGATGAGGAGAAATGTGCCTTGGTTGGAAAAGCAAAGAAATGGAAAGGAAGAAATCTCAATCCAAAGGAGATTCAAGTCAAGGGGGCAAGAAGAAATACTTGTCTAGGATCAAGTGCTTTCACTGTCATGAATTCGGGCACTATGCCATGAAATGTCCACACAATAAAGAAAGAAAGAAGCCCATAGGAGGAGTTGCAGGTGAAGCCTTGGCTTCATAGTTTGAACTTGATTTCACTATCATTGCATGCATGGAAAGCACAACAATGGGAAGTGTGTGGTATCTCAACAACTGTGCCTCATTCAATATGATGGGGAATACAAATTTCTTCAATGATCTAGAGGAGAAGGATCTTAAGATGAACATTTTGATGGGATATTATGGGAGGTATAGTGCAACCGAGATTAGCATGGTCACCTTTCAGAGGGATTCTGGCTCCCCTCTTAGGCTCAAGGATGTGATGTTTGTACCAGATCTAAAGAAGAATCTGGTTTCTATTGTGGTGTTGGAAGATCATGGCTATGATGTGATATTCAACAAAGGAAATGCTTTCCTATGACACATCGCCATGGGACAAGTGAAGCAGATTGGATTTTGGGCAAAGAATCTCCATAGGTTAGATTTGGAAGATTGTGCTTCATTGAGAACAGAGGTGGAGAAGGTGCAGAGTTGAGATGCCCACAAATTGTGGCATAGAAGACTTGGCCACTTGCATCATGGATCCTTGAAGATCATGCAACAAATCACCACGGGCCTCTCGAAAGGACCACTAGAGCAACAAAACACATGCAAAGGGTGTACTTTGGGGAAGTACACAAAAGTCATCTTCAATGATTAGGATAGAAGGGAACATAAAATCCTTGAAAGGATCCACTTTGATGTCTATGGGAATTTCTCCACAGCCTCCATTTCCAAGCACAGGCAATATGTTATATTTGTAGATGATTTCTCACATAAGTGTTGCATTTTCTTTCTGGAGAAGAAAGAGAAGAAATTCTCCAAATTCATTGACTTTAAAGAATTTGTTGACAAAGAAAAATACAGAAAAGTGAAGGCTCTCAAGAGTGACAATAGTGGTGAGTACATGTCAAATGAGTTTAAAAAATTATGTGCAAAGGAAGGCATTTGACGTGAATTGACAACACCTCATAACCCACATCAAAATGGGGTGGATGAGAGGAAGAAAAAAAGTATTGTTGTAGTTTCATGGGTGATGTTGCATAATCAGGGCCTAACTATGCACTTGTTGACCAAAGCATGCAACACAATGGTATATTTGCAAAACATGAGTCCTCACAGGATTCTTGGCATGAGTACACCACAAGAAACTTTTTCAGTAAAGAAACCAGATGTGTCACACTTCAGGATCTTTATATAATCAGTTTACTATCATGTTTCCAACGATGCAAGGAAAAATGTAGAGTTGAAAGGTGAGTTGGACATATTTGTGGTGTACATTGATATACCTCAAAACTATCAGGTGTACCTTGCATCTCTCAAGATGATAGTTGTTCATAGAGATGTTAATTTTGATGAGGAGAAGGAAATGAAGTGTTCCCTTGATAGGGAGGTTCAATTGTATGCATATTAGGAGATTTTGAGTCCAAAGGAAGAACCTCAGGAATTTTTGGAGCAGCCACAAGTAGAGGAGTAGATTTTGGACACAACCACTCAAGTAGAGACATTTAGGGAAGGAAGGAAGTGAACTAGAGAAGCTGACGTATTATTGTAGGATATTAGAGAGAATGTGGGAGAACCCACTATTGGATTAAGGGTTCCTGACCTAGGTTCATAGTTAGTTACGCCAACCAACAAACCCTACACTTCTGGCCCTTTCAGCAACAACCCGCATAGCGCAGGCTACAGTGTCACCCGAAGTAGTATTGGGGGATGTAAGAACCAAGTTTCTATATCCAAAGACTAGTGTGATGTCTTCTAGCACCTTAGAGCTTCCTTCGTATAAATCGATAACATTCTAGGGCTCGTTACTGTAACTAAGTTAAAGAATCTTTCAGACCTTCACATACGTCCACGATCAATTCTTGCGGACCTTAAACAGTCAATTTACCTACTTACACGCATAAAAGTAACCCCAGAGTGGAGTTCATGTAGATCTACTTAATTCATTAGAAAACATAAGAGAAATGAACTGTAACTTCGTGGTAGTCGCTAATCATTCATTTCATACATCATTAAGATAGATTCAGCAAATTCCCATAGCATTGAGTCCTTATTTCATAAAACATATCATTAATCGGAAACATATAACATGAAAAGATACAAACATAAATAATCAGTGATTCTTTGAAAGAATGTCTTTATTGATCTATTTACTGATTATAGGCTCTTCTTACCTTGCACACATAGCTGTAGGGGTCTGCACACTCAGTTGTGGACTCTACCCAGGCTTCCTACATACTCAATTGTAGGAGCCTTCCCTTCTCTATCTAAGCACAAGAAGCAGAGCCTTCCTACCTTAGCTCTTTCCCAAGACCGTAAAAATCTTAAATGTACCCAATTCTCTATCCAAAATTACCTCTGAGACTTGCTAAGACTCATCTATTTATAGGTTTCCTAATACAATACCATGGCCCTCGACTCATCGGTGAGTCTCCAAAACAGACCCAAAAAAAGGGGCTAAGGCCCCTTTGACTCTATGTATTTGCGCGCTCCACATCCACATTTTGTGAAGACTTTACATATTTTACAAAATTCCTTACAAAAATTACTAAGTTTGATTCAATTCTACCCCTGGAGATCCCATCCCAATAGGCCCTCAACACAAAGATCATGACTCACCCTCGAGTCATTGTGATGGTTGTTCCACTTTCTGGTGGAGTTCGCTGAATGCCTTGGTTAGCACCTAAAGCTCCACGATACTCTCTTTTGCTACTTGTTGTACCTCCTAGAACAGTTTCTATGTGGTTGATCACTTTGTTGTAACATTATTTGGTTTTGATAAGTTAGTATATTAGTCAAAAATAATTTTAAAATGTTAACTTAGGATATGGATGCAAAAGAAAGAAAAGTTAAAATGTTATGCCATTTAATGTTTTATAGGAATCCATATCAATAAAAAGTTAGGTGTTAGCAACCCTAAATAAAGAAGGCAAAATGAAAATAAAATGCTAGGGAAGCAAAAAGAAAAGGAAGGCTTCATTTCATGTTTTTATAAATGCACAAGCTGCTAGCCAATATGTGCCACAAGCCAATTATCAAATATTGTTTTCATGTGTAGAAGAAAAAGGGAGAGGAGTAAAGTTTTTCTCTAACGTTTATATATCAATTATTTTGGCATTAATCCTATCCCTAAGTTTTAACACCCCTCATATATCACACATATTCCTTATGCATTAAGTATTTAGTTCCCGCCGGCCCCACTGGGTGTCCCGTCACATCATAAGTTAACCCTCCGACACCTCTCACTTCATCTCCGCCCATCTCCCAAGATTCGATGGCCCATATTACTTTTTGACCCCCCCTCACCATCTGAGCTTTACTGTCGGGCGGGGGGGGGGTCCAAAATGGACGGTATACAAAACCACGCCCTCCCCTACGTTTCATCACCACGGTTTTTTGGACCCCCCCTCGAGTGAAACCGATAACCACTCTTCCCGCGCCGCCCCACCCCCCGCCCATCCGAAAAGTTGTTTTCTTTTACTTCTGATACCGCTCTCCTACCCGTTGCACTCCCACCACTTACCTTCTGCCAAGCCATCAACCCATTTATTCCATCCAATTATAACCGTTCCCTCAAGAATTAACCCATTAAGTAATTAAGTGTTTAGCCGTTAATTCAATGGACCTGCACCACCTTTAACGAGAAAACATAATCTACTATATAAACCTCATTTTCACATGTTAACATGTTAATGCATTCATGCACTATCACTTTTATTGATTTGATTACAAGTTGCTGGATTAAAACTTCGATTGTTTATACCTACCAGAGACATTGTTCCCTCATTCTTTTCAGCCTATTTCCTTTGTTATTGCCTCCAAAACCTGAATCTTGTCTACATATTCATATTCCCAATCCATTTTTCCTTCTTGTTCTTAGTCTTAGCTAAGATTCCTCCAAAGGAAAAAGGACCAGAGGAACCTATCAATCCTCTGATCTATCCTCCCATAGATCTTCATCACGTCCATTTCGCTGACAAAGACTATAAAATCCATGAGACTTTATGTGAATTCGACCTTTTTGAGATGTATTTCTTGCTCTAGGATAAGTGTATAGACAAGTGAGATTATATCTAGCTATGGGAGTCTAATTTACCCCAATACATTTTTCCTCGTACCCACAGTACCCCAGATTTTATTAAAAAGTGTCACGCATCATTTTTTCCAAGCCAAAAGGCCATCATTATCCTCATCGGAGAAATTCTATTTACCATTACTCCTCAAGTCGTAAACCAGATGATGCAGGACCCCACAGTAGAGAATGTTACCCCATTTTCTTATGAAGCACTAATTGAACTATACCAGAAATTGGACTTTGCCAAGAGGGCCAAAACCATGGAACTTTTCTTGATAGAAGATTCTTCACTGCCAACAAAAATCCTCCCTATACCTCCTCTATTTTCCCTAAGAGAGCCAAGTATATTATCACATTTGTTTCCTACCTCCTTGGCTACTACTTTGATCAATGGGTAGATCAAGCCATCATAGGATTTTTGTCCATTTTCTCTGTTGATTCTAAGCCCTCCATTGCATTTAACTTTAGCCAATTTTTTGCAGAATCAATTCATCAACAACTTATCAAATTTCTAACTAAGGAGGTATTCAACTATACCTATTTATTAGCTTACATGTTCTTATACTTTTAGGGGGACAACATCAACCTTTCCTTACAAAAGCTGGATGAAACAATCAATCATATTTTGGAATACTCTAGTCATGGAGGAACAAAATGAGTACACATATAAATAGTTTATAGAGATTTTTGTTCATCCAACAATCAGTATTCTCAGTATTAGGATAGAACCATGTATCAACGAGGAAATAAGAAAGGTGTTGCATCTATCAGACCAAGTTCAGATATGGATTGGTACCTCTACGAGAACTATACAAAATTGAAAATATTTGGATGTGAGCTTGCACCTTATAAGATGCCAAAATTCCTCCTAATGAGGATTTTTTATCTGGAGTACATAAGGTAGATGATCAATATGGATGAAATCCACTTGGTTCCTCGCAAGAGGAAGTCCCAGTTTAAAATCAAAACACAGATTGGCCCTTTCATGCACAATAATAGAGTAGTATGGGAAGAAGTAGATAAGCTCTTAAAGGAAATGCAGTTCAGCCTTATCTTTACCTGGTCATATGACCCATTAGGGATCATTTCTAAATTAAGAGTAGAAACCAAGTCTACTCCTTACTTTCACACATCCAAGCAAGAGAGAGAGAGACACACAAAAGGTAGATATGATGAAGCTCATCATGGAGCAGATTACACAACTAAAGCAAATGGAGACAAAGATGGAGAAATCAAATAGAGAAAAGGAGAAATATGCTAAAAAGACTATTTCTCCTTTGGAATCACTTCCTATCACAACCATTCCTACAACCATATATTCTACAACAAGTACAAGAGATGTTGTAGATGAGTTGACCAATGCAATACAAAACATGTCTCTCCAAACTGAATAGATCAAAAAGTTGCAGGATCAAGTGAAACTTCTAGAGGGTCATCGCCAGAAAAATGAGACTTTTCATGTAGTAGAGCTTCAGAGAGCCCAAAATCAGATCGAGCCATGGGAGAAGTCAATAGCTGATTTTTTTATTGGCTCTACACTGTGTCATATTAAAGAAATCATATGGAATAATATTATTGAAGAAATAGATGAAATTTGACCATGTATCTAGATTATTTTTTAGTAGAAGGAACTCATCGAGAAAGAAAAATAGACCATTTCCACTATCAATGCTCAACTGGGAGAAATTCCTACTACAATGAACAACATCATAAAGTTGCTTAATTCCAAAAACCGATATGAGCCGGATGATATAGGAGTGGATCAAAGAACATAAACCATCCTATAGGTGAAGAAAGTTCTAACAAAGAAGACCTTAGTTGTAAAACTCACATAGAAGTGTCACACTTTAGAGGTAGCAGTCAACAAGTTTTTCACAAGCATTGATACATTGAACAAGAAAGGTTTGCCTTCACTGTTTGTAATCAATGACAAATTAATGACCAAGGAAGACTACATGAAGAAACTTCAGGACATTGCCAAGGATACAACTAAGTCTTTAAACATCAAAGGTTCTATGATAGGTAGAGCATTTTATGACGCCATCAACAACATAAGTTTTATTCAACATGAGATAAAACATATTTTCACAGTAAAACCCACTTTTGCTTGGTGTACTAAGGTAGATTAAATATACCACAAGGTAGCTAAGGTAGCTATTCTAGATGAAGAATGGTGGGAAAATTTGTGTGAGTTTCAAGACTAAAGGACAGATTAGATTCACCAGTGCAACACCCAGATAGTGGCCACTTAGCAACTGCTCTCCTTCAAAGCAGGGCCAGATGTTCAAATTCATTCCTTTTGATTGAATTACTTCTTTTTTTGTTAGTTCTAAGTAATAAAAGAATGTCATGTCACTCAGGCATTTATTTTAATATTTTTGTAATTTTGTTTAAATACTTCATTCTGTCGAAGTATTCGGGGTTGAACCGTTGAACTAGTTATCATACAGATTTGTACTAAGTTGGAGAATTTTTAGATAATAAAAGATTCTGGATTTGCCTCATATGGTCTATCTCTCAGTGAGTTTTTTTCATCTAGTTTTTTATTATGTCTTCTTCATATATATTAATTCTTTTACAGTCATCCAATTCAAAATTTAATTGAATATCAGTTTCATTCTGAATCCGCTGTGAAGTTGTAATTTAAATAAGAGATTAATTTTCAAAACTATTTGTTATTGTAAATGCAGTCATACTGATCTCATCGTACTTCTACTGTGCTTCCCTGATTTCATTGTTCAGCTGTTGCGGCATAGGATCCTCTTGTAGTGTATCCCATAGGCCCATTGCCTGAAAGGAAAGCTAGTCACATCCTTGAACTACGACATCTAGTTGGGCAATGGATTCTTTTATCACTGCTCCTCGTTGTTCCCAAACCTCCCGCAATGTGGGCAGCTGCAACTTCAACTACAACTCAACTATTTGTATTTGAATATCCAAAGTAATCTTATCAACCTTTTCTTTTGACACGTGGATTGCAGCAGCCAATTTCCTCACACATAGCGGAGGCCTCTGCATCTTTGGGTATATTCAACTCAGGCATAGACTTGCAGGCCTTCTCAATTGTTGTGACTAGGTTTTGGCATTGTGTCTGCAACTCCTCCTATTCCTTCAATGCATCAGTTTTTTCTTTGAATAACTGCTTGTTGTTGACTTTAAACTCATGGATGAAAGTGAGCGTGCACTATTCTTTGATCTTCAACTCATCTAAGACCCACTGATGTAGTGCATGAAGAGAATCGAGTGGCAGCATGGCAAGGTTTAGTCCCATATCTTTTACTGTGTGGAGCATCGTGAGATCCTTGTTCGATTCCATGCAAACTGATCCTTCTGGTAAAGGAAAGACTCTAAGATCCAAAGTCCTTTCAATCTATGTGAGAATGCTACTACCCAGTGTCAAGCTTGCTTGTGCACCACTCACCTTCCTGACATCCACCTGAATCTTTTTCGTTTGGATTTGAAACTCACAGACATCCATTTGGATGCTCCCCAGCGTCTGCATAGAGTGTTGTTTGAACTTCTACAACACCTCTGTTGTTGTATCCCGCACTTTATCTCTGATCTCATTGATATCACCTTTAGTCAATATCATTGGATCAACATGTGTCTATTTATCGGACTTTTGTTTCTTTCTCGATCCTCTATATTTTTCCTTCCCGTGTTTCTTCATAATGAATGGGGTGCTCTATCCCTCGTCACCACCTTCGCCCTAGTCTGACAGCTCTTGCTCTTTTGTTTCAGGCAAAGCCAATTTTTCGCCTTCCGATGACTCTTGTTGCTCCTTGTTCGCCTACTCTTTAGTAACACACTCTTTTTCCATTCGAGCCTTCTCCAAAACTACCTTAGAAGCTTCCTTCCTATTTTGTTCTGCCAGTGCGTGCACAACCTTTTGAGCAACATCTTTCTTCTTTTGTGCAACATAGCTTTTTGCGCCTGTGCTTGTTCTTACATCTAATTCGGTAGGTGTGCAACATTTCAAAGGAAAAATCCCCACAAATTCTTTTATATCTATGTCCCTCACCATATAAGGCAACTGGTGCCATTTCTTCTCAGGGTCTCTGTGCACTTTGATCAAAACCCTATGGAAATTTGCTTTGAATTCCACATAGGTTTATAGTTATGTGAATAAGGTGGGAGACAACCGTGGCCACTGATTAACAACCATGTAAAGGTCCATACCCATCAAAACCCAAAAGGTATTTTTTTCCCTAATACACTCTCAATCTTTTGTGGCCCATAAAGAGGAAAACTGCTCTACCTTGGGAAATTCTTCTTTGTGTGGAGGAAACTGGCTATCCTCTAGTAACTTATAGGCAACCAGAAAGATCAACAACAATAGCCAGGAATAATGAAACGACTTGATCT
Organism: Pinus taeda; assembly: GCA_000404065.3. Lineage (NCBI taxonomy): Eukaryota > Viridiplantae > Streptophyta > Pinopsida > Pinales > Pinaceae > Pinus > Pinus taeda. The sequence goes on along the minus strand of APFE031075925.1, from coordinate 105,122 downwards.
CCTCCTAGGCCTCTCAACAATTCGCTAGGAACTCCTAACAAAGATACTTGGCCAAATTATATTGTACACCCTTCCCAGGTTTAAAATAAAAACATAGATTGTCGCTTTCATTTGCAACAACAGGGCAGCAAGGGAAGAAATAGATAATCTCTTAAAGGAAATGCAGTTCATCCTTAGCTTTACCTAGTCATATGATCCATTAGGGACCATTTTTGAATTAAGAGTAGAAACCAAGTCTATTCCTTAATTTCACACATCTAGGCAAGAGACAAAGACACAAAAGGAAGATATGATGAAGCTCATCATGGAGCAGACTGAACAGCTGAAGAAAATGGAGACAAGATGGAGAAATTGATTAAAAGAAAAGGAGACAACTACAAAAATATTTTTGCTCCTTTGGAAGCACTTCCTATCATAGCCATTCCTACAACCATATCTGCTACAAGAAGTAAAGGATATGTTGTAGATCAATTGGCCAATGCAGTACAAAACATGTCTCTCCAGAGTTAAGAGAACAAAAATTTGCAGGATCAAATGAAACTTCTAGAGGATCATCACCAGAAAACTAAGACTTTTCATGTAGCAAAGTGTTAGAGAGTCCAAAATTAGATAGAGGCATGGGAGAAGTCAGCAGTTGAGTTGTCTATTGGCTCTACACTGGGTCATGTTAAGGAAATCATCTAGAATAATATTATTGAATAAATAGATGAAATATGGCCATGTATCCAGATTAGTTTTGTTGAAATGTGGTAACAAGAATATTCCAATTTAATTTGTCCTCGATTTAAATTGTGAATTAAAATTGAATTTAGTCTTAAAAACTACTTGGAAATAATTAATTAAGTTATTTTGACTTAATTAGTTGGAGAAATTCAAGTTAGAAGTCTTTATGAAGTCATGAAAGAGTTATCCCTTAAATTAAGGAGATAAGATTGAGTTATATTTGAGTTGTAAGTAGTTAACTTAGTTTAGTGAGTTAAGTCCAGTTAAATTAGTTCCAAACTGTTTGAGGAACTAATAGAGAGTTAATAGTCAGTTGTTGCATGCATGCACTCAACTAGTATACTCTAGTTAACTAAAGATTCCCTCATAAAAAATTCATGCATGTCTATTTTGAGAAAGACCTAGTTGAGATTAAAGACAAGGACAATGTACTATCAATTGCATGTGTTTTCTTATAAAGAAAAATCATGCATGCAGTAAGGAATCATTCCTTGAGGATTGCACAGTTATAACAATGTGTGAGATAAGGAGATCATCCACTTGGTAAAGAGGTTTTCCACTTGGTTGAAGGAGATCATCCCAGAGGAACAATGCAAGGAAATAGGATCTTGGAGGGCAGAGAGGAAGGCTTGAGAGAAGCTAATATTTCTTGTGAGCATCTGTGATATTTGTACTAAGAGCTAGCTAGCTGTGAGAGCTAAGGCTTTGTATGATTCCTATGTATTTCCACATTGTATGATAATACAAATAGTGGGATTTTTAGCTGAGGATTTCCCCAAAGTATTTTCATGTGTATTGTGAATTAATTCTTCTTCTTTTGGTTATATTGTTCAGCTTGATCTTTAACCTTCTGCAAATTGATAGTAGAAGTAGGTTATTATATTCTTCTTTGATTTATATTGCATTATTCGGTTAACCTACATGTAGATTTTCTACGTGGTATGAGAGCAGGATTTGTAGAAATTTTCTACATAGTAACAGAGTTGTAAACAATATACTGAGAAGAGAATTCTAAGTTTGAAGTTCAGGGTTGCAGGTACAAATCGAATTCATATCATACTTCAAGGTTGGCCAATTGAATTCTATGGCTTGAGACACGAGAATGCCTTGGAAGGTAGCTCGACTCACATAGCATGGAAAGATAGAATGGAGGTTGTATTAGAAGACAATGGCTTGAAGGAATTCATTGATCAAGAAACCCAAAAGCCAGCTTCAACTAATGCACAAGAGTTGGCTAAGTGGAAGAAGTGTGTGGCGAAGGCGAGATAGATCATCCTTGAGGGAGTTCAAAGCCATATTGTCTCGAGTCTCCATAGGAAGGATACTCCATTTTCAATGTGGAACACATTGAAGGTCCTCTACCAAAATAGTAGCAACCAGGGGAAATTGACGCTCAAGGATAAGCTTCAAAGAATCAAGATGGAGAAGGGCAATACTACATCCACATATCTGAACAAGCTCACCACCTTTAGAGATGAGCTTGGAAGTGTGGGAATAACTACTATCAATGATGATATGGTGAGCCTCACTCCCCTTGGCCTTTCAAAGAATTGGAATAGCTACTAAGACTCTATGAATCGAAGGGAGAAATTGCCTGATTGGGAGCGAATGTGGTCGGATCTCATGAAAGAGGAGATCAGGAGGAGCACATGAGATGGTTCTTCATCCAAGGATGATGATGAAGAAAATCTTGCCTTAGAATGTAAGGAAAGGAAAGGAAATGGGAAGGCTTCCCATTCGAAATCAAATTCTTCTCATGGAGGGAAGAAGGGTGACAAGTTTAAAGTGAGATTCTTTAATTATCACGAGATGGGACATTATGAAACTAATTGCCCATTGAAGAAGTCCAAGAAGGGATCCTAGGAAGGATGGGAAGGTGAGGCATTAGCCTCTCAGTTCGAAATGGACTTTACCCTCATCGCATGCATGGTGTCATCGATGATGGGTTGTGTCTGGTATCTTGACAATGGAGTCTCATTCCACATGACCGATGATAAAAGTTTATTCAGTGCCTTGGATAAGAAAGACCTCAAGATGTGCATAGAGATGGGTGATGATGGAAGGTATATATTTTAGGAGTGGGTATGGTTGCTTTTAAGAGGGAGCATGGAGCTCCTATCACCTTGACAAATGTGAAGTATGTGCCTGGATTGAAGAATAACTTGGTATTTGTCGCGATGTTGGAGGATAAATGCTACAATGTTGTCTTCAGTAAAGGAAAGGTGTTCCTAAGACACATAGCCATGGGTCAAACCAAGAGGATACGGATTCGGGTGAGGAATCTCTATAAACTAGAGGTATATGATTGTGTAGCATTGAGTACAAAAGAAGAATTGGTGCAAAGACAAAACATTGGTGAGTTGTGGCACAGGCGATTGGGCCATTTCCATCATGGGGCTTTGAAGATAATGCAGTAGATATCGACAAGACTTCCCAAAGGTAAACTTGAGCAAGTTGACACATGCAAAGGCTGTTCCTTGGGAAAGTACACCAAGTATTCCTTTCATGTTTGAGAGAATTTAGCAAAGGCTATCTTAGAGCGAGTTCATACAAATGTGTGTGGACCATTCTCGATGGCATCCACAACGAAGCAAAGGTATTGTGTGATTTTCATTGTTGATTATTCTTGTAAATGATAGATTTATTTCATGTAGAAGAAGGACCAAACCTTCACAAAGTTTTGTGAGTTCAAAGCTTTGGTCGAGAAAGAGTCAAGGAAGAAGATCAAGGCCTTGAGAAGCGACAATGGTGGAGAATGTTGGGTCCCTATAATACTAGTGATTACCCCATTACTATGGTAGTTGTACCCCTTATTAGTATCGTTGTGCCCCTATTGTCCCCATATTGTTATTACTGTTCCCGATAGAATCCCTCTATCATTATTTTTGTGGCTTTGTATTATTATTGTTAGGTCGGCTGGGTTATATTGTGACTCCTTAGACTCCTATATATAGAAAGGAGGTTTTGTCATTTGTATAATCCAAGAATTGTTAATTTATGTAATGTAAAGGAGGTTGCCCCCTTGAAGAGGCTGAATTATAAGGTGTTGATCTATCTTTTCTATCTTTTCTTGAGCTGGTTTCATAACATTTGGTATTAGAGCCAAGTTCTAGGGTTTCGCTGCTCCAAACAGGTCACCGTGGCATTTTCACTATAACGATTTGTTCTGCAACGTTTCAGAAGGCAAAAAAAAAACCCATTTGAGAATACATCACGTTGCAGCTCAGGTCCCAATTTCAGAGCTTTTTGCACTATAGTTACGGAGATATGATCTAAGGAAGTTGGTCTTTTTGTAGAGTCCCGAATTACATTCCAAACAGGTAACCTCGGGAAAATCGTCATAACTTTCTCTCTGAGCATCGGATTAAATTTTTGAAAAATGGTACAGAAAGAGGACAGACTGTAGTTTCTTCTAGATATTTTTCAGAGCCAGAGGTCCAAATAGTGACACGTGGCACTTCATACAATTTTTCTCTTCTGAAAAGGTCTATAATCAGGTCACTGTGGTAGATTTGGCATAAATCTTCATTGGAGAATCCAATTGGGGTCCGATTGGTGGAATTGGAAAGAGGACATAGAGGGCTACCATAGGGAAGAATTTTAGAATTGGATGTTTTGAAAGTACAGAGATAAACCAGAGGAAATATCAAGCTCCTACAAAGAAACAAAAGGTGTGTAGATTTTTTTTAAATTTTTGTTTAAGATTGGTTTGAAAATTTATTTTGAAGGAATTCAAAGGGCTAGTAGAGCATTATTATCGGTAACTGATGCCCCGAGGAAAGAAAATGAAAACACCTAGTAAGGAACCTGAAATCTCTAGCATGACTCATGAAGAAGAGGAAGAAATGCAGCATGATATATCAAAATTACGAGACCAAGTGCAACAAGTGCCACTTGCACAAAACGGAACAGAATCTAAGATGGATTGTTTAAAGAAATGTATAGAAGCTAAGATGAATGACGTGGAAGCTAAGATGGATGATTTGAAGATAGATTTGAAGACATACATGGACGAATTGAAGATAAATATGAATAAGTTGCTACAAGAAATGGTCACTATGGGTGAAAGGGTCGTAAGGAAACTCATGATGAGAATAAAAGAAGTGTTAATCATGATTCCATAGACTCTAATGTTGGATCGAAGACTCACCATATTCCAAAAATCGATATGAGGAAGTTTGATGGCAAGGATCCTGCCACATGGATATTACAGATGGAGCAATTTTTTGGTCTGAATAATGTGCAAAACACACAAAAGGTACGTATGGGAACTTTATATTTGGAACCAAATCAGTTTGTATGGTATCAATGGCTTTGCTCTCGTAAACAATTTATTACTTGGGCATTTTTTATGGAAGAATTGGTGGCACATTATGAGGATACAAAAAGCAACACTTTTTTTAGCCAATTGATAAGTCTCAAACAAAAGGGTTCAATAATGGAGCACATTGAGAGTTCCAAAAATTGAACATAAGGGTAAAAGATGTTCCGGAGGAGCATAGGATTGATGTGTTCATAGGGTCTTTAAAGGATAATATCCAACATGATGTTCGCCTTTGGGAACCTGATTCATTAGAGAAGGCATTCAGGTTAGCAAGAAAAATGGAAAGCAAAATTATGGCAACCAAGAAGCATACCACTCACAACTATAAAGATGGAAGTGTTGTTGCCCCTAGTCTTCCACAACCTATAAGGTTGACACCACAACAATTGGAAGAAAAAAGACCAAAAGGGCTTTGTTACAGTTGTGATAGCAAATACACTAAAGGTCATAAGTGTGCTGAGAAGAAATTATTCTACATAGATTGTGAAGAGGAAGAAGAAAAGGAGCAAGAAAGTTCAAAAGAAGAGGATATACTCTAGGAGCAAAGCCTAGATAAAGAAGAAATGAATTCGACCATATCTTGTAATGCATTGGATGGAATTACCACTCCTCAAACCATCAAGATAGAAGGGCAAATCAAGAAGAAAAAGGTAATAGTGTTGATTGATTCAGGAAGTACTCACAATTTTATTCATTGTAAGGTAGCAAAAGAATTGAATTGCTTCTTATATCCAGCACAGAGTGTCAAGTGATGGTTGCAAATGGAGGAACAATAAATTTCTCTAGAAAGTGTCATAATATCAAGCTATCCATGGAATATGTATTGACTAGCCCAATGCTTTCCATTCCAATGGGAGGTGCTGATGTTGTACTAGGAGTCCAATGGCTACAATCCTTGGGTACAATAGCTTTTAATCAAGAACTTTTCATCAAATGTTCTACGGAAGGAAAGGAAGTTGAATTAAGGGGTATTGCAGGGAAACCAGGAAATATAATCAGCTCTAATGGTATGACAAAGCTTCTAAAAAAGGAACAAAGAGGTGTAATTGCACAATTATGTTCGCTAGATGTTTCCACATCGAAATCATCTATTTCTCTTGATCTCCAAAAAGTCTTGGACAATCATTCCAAGGTATTTGAGACTCCCAAAGGTCTCCCACCTATTCATGATCATGATCATGCTATTCATCTGATTCCAGGAAGTGTTCCTCCAAACATCAGGCCGTACAGATATCCCTATGCCAAAAGAGTGAAATTGAACGTATGGTTGCAGAAATGCTAGAGGCTGGTATAATTCAACCGAGTCAAAGTTCTTTCTCTGCTCCAGTAGTATTGGTGCACAAGAAGGATGGATCATGGCGCATGTGTCCAGATTATAGGGAGCTCAACAGCTCACTATTAAAGATAAGTTTCCCATTCCTGTCATTGATGAATTACTAGATGAATTGCATGGATCAATTTACTTCACCAAGTTGGATCTTGGTTCAGGATATCATCAAATCAGAATGAAGACTGAAGACATTCCAAAAACAACATTTAGAACTCATGAGGGTCATTATGAATTTTTGGTCCTGCCTTTTGGCCTTACCAATGCACCTTCAACATTTCAAGGTTTGATGAATTCAATTTTCAAACCATTCCTTAGAAAATTTGTGTTAGTATTTTTTGATGATATACTAATCTACAACAAGTCTTGGAAGGATCATGTTGAACATGTTGACAGGGTGCTACAACTATTGGAGGAGAAACAATTATATGCAAAAAAGATCCAAATGTTTCTTTGGAGTACAAGAGGTGGAATATCTGGGTCATATTGTATCTCATGAAGGAGTTAAGGTAGACCCTAGCAAAATTAAAGCCATTAAGGAATGGAGAATCCCCACATCCATAAAGCATCTGCGAGGATTCTCGGTTTGACAGGGTATTATTGCAAGTTTGTTAAGAATTATGGGAGAATAGCAGCACCTCTAACAACACTATTGAAGAAATATGCATTTTCATGGACTCCAGAAGCAACAAAGGCC
>APFE031075925.1:51316-93728 GCA_000404065.3 Pinus taeda | reverse complement strand
AGAGAGAGAGAGAGAGAGAGAGAGAGAGATATTCAAACCAATTTTTTAATGCATTGAAATATTTTTAGAGTATAAGAATTAATACCCAAAAGAGAAAATATAAGGTTTTTATTTTTACTTTTAATTATTTTTTTCCCTCTATTTTTTATTATAAATTATGCTATTTCATATAGATATCAAAACACGAAAATCAAACATGAAGATGTAGAAAGAGTGGGATCTACCTCACATTTTTTAAACAGGGACGAAGAAGAAGAAACCATATCATACTTAATGTCAATGACGGTCATGTGCATATGGTACTAAGACCGAGGTTTATAGATAAATCATATGATGTCATGTATAATATTTTCATTTAAATATTTGACCTTCGGGTTCTATGTATTATTGTTCTCAACAACATTCTTTTGTTCACTATGACTTCATTGGTGACCCAATCTTTGGTATAGCTGTTCGTTTGAATCTATGGCATTCGAAGGTTTGTTAGGTCCCTATAATACTAGTGATTCCCCCATTACTACAATTGTATCCTTTATTTTTATTATTGTTGTGCCCTTATTTCCCCCATATTGTTATTACTATGCCCCATAGAATCCCTCTATTGTTATTTTTGTGGCTTTATATTATTATTGTTAGGTCGGCTGGGTTATATTGTGACTCCTTAGACTCCTATATATAGAAAGGAGGTTTTGTCATTCGTATCATCCAAGAATTGTTCATTTATGTAATGTAAAGGAGGTTGCCCCCTTGAAGAGACTGAATTCTAAGGCGTTGATCTATCTTTTCTATCTTTTCTTGAGCTGGTTTCATAACAGAGAATATGTCTCTCAAGAGTTTAAGGACTTCTGTGGAGTAGAAGGAATTAAACAAGAGTCGACGACACCTCATAACCCATAGTAGAATGGGGTGGCCAAGAGGAAGAACAAAACTATTGTAGGGGTAGCATGGGAAATGTTGCATGACCAAGGCCTACCACTTCACTTGTACGCTGAGGCATGCAACATAGTGGTCTATTTTCATAATAGAATTCCACATCGTATACTTGGGACGAAGATACCAGAGGAAGCTTTCTTTAGTAAGAGACCAGATGTGGGTCACTTTAGGAACTTTGGCCCATCGGTATATTTCCATCTTAAAAAGGATGCGCGGAAGAAGATTGAGACAACAACAGAGTTGGGGATACTTTTGGAGTACAATGATACACCTCACAACTATCTGGTGTACTTGCCTACTAGTCGGAGGACATTGGTTCGCAAAGATCTCAAGTTTGATGAGGAGAAGGCCATGCAAGTTTCCCTTGAGAGGGAGCTCCAACTACAGGCTGTGGAGGAACTATTGGTTCCTAAGGAGAGGAGCCTTAGACTGATGCGAAGCTATTGCATGCAGAGGTTCCAAGAGTGGAGACATCCACTCAAGCAAATTCTTCTAGAGATGGATGGAAGCGTATAAGAGAAGATGACAGATTGTTGAAGGATGCAAGAGAGAATGTGGGAGAAACATTTTCTCAGCGTAGATAGAGGAGGTCACTTGAGAGGTACACTGGATACATGGCCCTTGCTGGAGAATGTGTTGAGACTGAGCCATCTTCCTTTGAGGAAGCAGTGCAGCAGCCGATTTAGGTTGATGCTATGGTGGAGGAGTATGACTCCATGGTTCGTAACAGTGTTTGGGACATGGTTCCGAGATCGGAGAACAAGTTAGTTGTGAGTTCCCTTTGGATTTACAAGGTAAATCAAGCTATTGATGATGGGAGGATCATATTGTTGCAGTATATTTTGACAGAGGAGCAAGATGCTGACATTTTGACAAAGGAATTGTCAAAGTGTAAATTTGAGCTCCATAGAGATAGGATCAAGGTGGCAGATAATCGCTTTCTTGTTGAGAGGGAGTGTTGAAATGTGGAAACAAGAATATTCCAATTTAATTTGTCCTTCAATTAAATTGTTGATTAAAATCGAATTTACTCTTAACAGCTACTTGGAAATAATTAATTAAGTTATTTTGACTTAATTAGTTGGAGAAATTCAAGTTAGAAGTCTTTCTGAAGTCATGCAATAGTTATCCCTTAAATTAAGGAGATAAGATTTAGTTATATTTGAGTTGTAATTAGTTAGCTCAGTTTACTAAGTTAAGTCCAGTTAAATTAGTTCCAAACTATTTGAGGAACTAATAGAGAGTTAATAGTTAGTTGATGCATGCATGCACTCAACTAGTGTACTCCAGTTAACTGAATATTCCCTCATTAGAAATTCATGCACGTCTATTCTGAGAAAGACCCAGTTCAGATTAAAGGTAAGGACATTGTACTATTAGTTGCATGTGTTTTCTTATAAAAGGAAACTCATGCATGCAGTAAGGAATCATTCCTTGAGGATTGTACATTTCTGATAGTGTGTGAGATCAAGAGATCATCCACTTGTTAAAGTGGTTTTCCACTTGGTTGAAGGATATCATCCCAGAGGAACAACACAAGGAAATAGGAGCTTGGAGGGTAGAGAGGAAGTCTTGAGAGAAGCCAGGATTGCCTGTGAGAATCTATGAGGATTGTACTAAGAGATGGTTAGCTACGAGAGCTAAGGCTTTGTATAATTTCTATGTATTTCCACCTTGTATGATAATACAGATAGTGGGGTTTTTAGCTGAGGCTTTCCCCAAAGTATTTTCATGTGTATTGTGCATTGATTCTTCTTCTTCTATTTATATTGTTCAACTCGATCTTTAAGCTTCCACAAATTGATATTAGAAGTAGGTTATAATATTGTACTTTGATTTATATTGCATTATCGAGTTAACCTAAATTCAAATATTCTATATTTTTTAGCAGAAGGAACTCATGGAGAAAGCAAAACAAACCATTGCCACTACCAATGCTCAACTGGGAGAAATGCCTACTACAACCAAAAACATCATAAAGTTCCTTAATTCCAAAAATAGATATGAGATGGATGATCTAGGAGTGGATAACAGAACATAAACCATCCTAGAGGTGAATAAAGTTATAAAAAAGAAGAACTTAGTTGTACAACTGGAAGAGAAGTGTCACACTCTAGAGGTAGTAGTCACCAGGTTTTTCACAAGGATTGATGCATTGAACAAGAAAGGTCTTCCTTCATTGTTTGTAATCAATGAAAAATTAATGAACATGCAAGACTAAATGAAGAAGCTTCAGGACATTGCAAAAGATACAACTAAGTCTTCAAACATCAAAGGCTTTGTTATAGGCTAAGGAGGAGAACGAAAGAGGTAACCTTGAACCACTTTTAGCTCAATAGGTAGCCCTACTAAGCCAGAGAGGGATCTCTCAAAAGGATATGTCGATGAATCTATGAAAAGGGATAGGTTTTAAGCTAGATATATAATTTTGTTTTTATTTCTTGTGAATTTAGGTTTTTTAGGTTTGCTAGACTAGGGTTTAGAGCAGGTAATTAGGTCTAGGCTTGAAGTATGTAGAGAAAAGTATAAATAAGAGCTAGATATCAGTGCGTTATGGTAAAATTGGAGTGTTTTTCAATGTAGTATATATTTGTGGGCTTAAAGGAAACTAATGAGCATGTGAAAACATGAATTCATTAGCTTTAAAAGAAAGGAAACACAAGTATGAATTCCACATAAACAGATTTTAAATTCAAGATTTCTGTGTATATAACCGCAAGGAAATTCATAGAATTAAGATAAATCATGTAAAGAGAAATGATTTATCCATTAGAAACTGATAGAAAGAGAAAATAAACACCATAGACTCACTAAACTAGAGTTCCTGAAATATAGCTGCAACTACTCCTGTATTAGCTGAAGAGAACATAAACATACAAGCCTTCTCCACAAAAGACCAACCCCTCTCTCTAAATGAGAAATCATACATATAGAATCAATTGAACCAATTCCCCACCTTCAGGAGTTGAACTCCTAGGTGGTGCAATTGTTTCCAATATTCTCTGAACCAACAGGTGAGAGTGAGAAGGTCAAATACAAACACTTCTTGTAGACTTTGTTTTGGAATTTTCTATCTTAGTTAGGCCTAATAAACCCAAAAAAAAACTATAATGTCTATTTATTCTTGATTACATCATATAACCTTGAACTAACTTCAATTACATCAAGGTTTCTTACTTTTCCCATGTCAAACTAAAAACTAGGAAGTTACACAGTAAAATTTAAATGAAAAACACAAAAATTTGCGAAAGCGCAGTGCTGACTTTGAGCCCACTTTAAGGCACCTTCTTGAGATATAAATGAATATCTGAAAGAAAAGTCAACTATATTTTCAAGCTTTGTTTCATGAACACCTTTAATGTTTGAGAATGACCCATGGGAAGGCCTTAAAAAATTAATTCTCCCAACGTGTCTCCAGAAACACAATGCCTGTGAAAAAGAGGGGCATAATATTGATTTTTGACCCCTTTTTCCTCTTTTTTCCCAAAATTTGGGTGCTCTCTAAAAAATATGATGGAATGAGTTTTGAGAGGATGCCATGGGCATTCCAAAACTGAAAACCATTTGTCATTTGGATGCCTGAGGAAAAAGTGTAGCGTTGAGGCACTGCACTTTTGTAACTAGCCAATTTTCTGAATTAGGCACCAAAATAGGCAAAAGCCAAAAATGCTCAGAATTCCTCCAAAATTGGAAATGAGATGAAAAATGAGGTATGTTAAACCCTCATGGATGCTTCAGCAAGAATATCTAAGTTACCCTTCTCATTTTGGTCTTTTAGGGTTTCTTTGAGCTTGTTTTCCAACTGTTTGACCTTGATGTTACAAATCATATTTCTGGTCTGGTAGTGATGTGCCATGTGCCTTAGTAGTTGGTTATCTCTACGGGCCTTGTTCTGAAGCTTCTCCAAGTGGTCATTGACCTTATATAACCAATACTCCCTATGCTCATTAACCTCTAAGGAAATTTTATCCTCCAACTCTAACTCTTCATCTAGCAAGATGTCTTTTTTCTCCTCTTTGAATGCCTTCTTGAGCCCTTTGGTTCTTGGCCTCTTTTTCTTGACTTGTTTTTAATTTTCCTAAGGTTCAATAGGCTTTAAAACTAATTTTCCTTTGTCTCCTTGCTGCACAACTTAGATTTCTCTTTCTCCATGATGAGTTGTCTAGCCTTAGGCTGATTGTTTGCTTGCTCAAGGAAGGAAATGATGAAATGAGGGAGTTCGGGAAGGGAAATGATGGTAGGGGAATTTTGGGAGATAGATAGGGGTTGTAGGAAACTTAGGAAGTTTTAATGGAGTGGAATGAGAGAGAGAGAGATGAGTAGAAGAATTTCAAAAATAGTCTTGCTGGGAAATTTCCCAAAATGATAGGTATGAGCTAGGGTTTGTGTAAGGATGAGGCAATATGATGATTGATAAGTTATTTAGTGAATAAAAGGATGTTTTAAACATGTACAGAGGTATGAGGTGGAATATTTACAATTTTTCAATATCAAAACTAACCGAACCACTAGTTACACAAGTGCTCACAGCATACAAATTTCACCTAAACCCTAGATGAAGAGAACTTGCATTTGCATTCATCTTGCGAAAGGAAAAAGGTGATCAAAAGGATGATACTTACTTGTGAACAAGATTAGAATAGAAAGAAGTAGGATTGCGAGCTCAAAATAAAAATTTGGGTGAGTTTGGATGAGTTTCGAGTTGCTCTGTCACAAGTGCAACGCAGTTCATGGAAGTGCAATGCCAAAGCGCAAGCAGTGTCTAGAAGCACAGTGCAGTATCCAAAATCGCAGTGCCAACTTGAAACCCTATTTTGGATTCCTTAAACTACTCCCAATTGCGGACCTGATACCTCGTTGGAATGCGCTTGAAGTCTGCTACAAGATGGACACTTCAAGAATGTAATTTGGACACTCCTTCAGGGAGAAACATTAATTTTCCCAAGGTCACTCCAAAAACCATTGGTGTTTCTGACAAAAGCATAGTGCCAACTTGTAGAGAACCTTTTGATTCCTTCCACTAATCCAATCACAATATGAAGGTACTATTAGAAATATTAGGATGCCTACGACACAATAGAGTCCTTAATCATTGCCAACACCTGATCCAAGCCCATGAAAAACTATCCTAAAGTCAAACTATCCAGAAGTGCAGCAACTCTCCTATAGCAAGTGTAGTTTGGGCATTTCTCTCAAGTTATAACACCTATGCATAAACTGAAGTAGCTTTTTGTTCCTTCGCCTATAATTGCAAAAACCTCTTTCACTTTTGTAAAGTGATTCTCCATTTGGCTAGAAACATAATCTGAACAAAATTGTCCCTATGAGAGATGATGAGACGAGGTAGTATACTACAACATTGTCTTATTTGAAATAAAACATTACCTTTACCTTTATTTTGCTTTCCCTAAGCTGCTAACTCCCTTTACCCACTGAATTACATGATTGACATATTTTTGTTTTGACCTATGGTATCATGATGACACATGGAGTGAAACCCTAGACCATGACCTAAAATGAAGAATTTGAAGAAGACAATTATCATGATGATTGATGAGAACCATGAATAAGTGAAGGGAGTAGAAGTGACCTAGACACTATAACCGATGACCAAATTTTTATTTGAAGACTCACTGAAATGACAAAAAATTGACTTGACACCCTAACAACACCTTGTAAGAGCATATTTGATCACTGGTTATAGGCTGAACTGACCGGCAATAACATTGGCGCCAATTGGGGATGGAAGATCCTTGGAGGTGTTAAGAATACCATAGACCAAATAGCCTTATTTTTTTGGCCTGGAGTAAAAATACAAAGACTAAACTCAAATAGAAAATTGACTGACTAACTATCTAACTTGACTATAAAAAGAAATTACTGACTAAACTTACTTATGGAAGCAGACCATTGGGATCTTAGGGCCTTCACCTCGGGCTTCAAATCCTGATGATAACTACCCACTTGTTGAAAATATATATACAATCATGTGTAATGATCCCTCCATTGTAACCAATCCAGCAAATGGCTACTTATTTGAATTCTGCTCATATTTTCCTTCAGCAGGCAGAAAAAACAAAATCTATGCCACTCCAAATGTCCATTAAACATGTGCTCATGATCCATAAATACAAGAAAATTCATATTCCCATATGGCTGCAACAAATCGGTGTAAGGATCCTTAAAAGTCTGAAATGTTATCTTGTCTTGAAATCCAACAAAAATACAAGTACTCGTTTCATTTTGATCCGAAACAATACTTGGTTGTTGATCCATAAGAAGGCATAGGGAAGTATGACTTTCTACTACATGAGTGTTGGTTGCGAATTCCTCAAGCATGAGCAACTCTAGTTCTATCTCTGGTATCCTGTCTATCTCAGACTCATACTCTTCCAATTTATATTCTAAATCATCCTTGAACAAAACACATTCTTTAAGATTATTAAACATGTCAGCCTTATCCTCTTCATGAAAGAAAATAGTCCCTGTTAGCTGATCTCCTTGCAGGAAATCAACGTCACAAATTGGCTTACTCACAACAACTTCTTATATATTTTCATCGGTCTCATGGCTGTTATCATTTAAACCTAGATTTTCATTTTCAATAATGGAAGAAATTTCTCTTACACATTCTTGACTTTGTGAGCACTGAAAACCTACCTTAATATGGGCTGTAACATGGTTTTTGAAGAGCTGATATATTTCATCTTCAGACAGAGGAGAACATTGAGTTTTATAGAGATCAACATTGGCTTGGTGATTTTCATTTTCAAGATCAGGAGTATGCCTTTCTCTATTTTTATCCCAGCCTGTTTCATCCAAGGAGGAAGCTACTGATTCTTGTTGGGAGGAAAACTGATAAAGGGTTTCTAATATATCTTCTTTCGTACATTCTTCATCCCCATATGAATTTTCAGGAAATTTAATGAAATTTTCATAAATTTAATGAAATTGTCAGAAACCTCACAACCTCTATCCATCATTGGTAAGGAAAAATTGCAGCTTTAATAATGTTAAAAGAAAACTGAATGGAAATCCTTTAGAGAATATAAAATAGCAAATGGTAGACATTCAAACCATTTCCTCGCTATTTCCTCCAAGCTAGCGAGAACATCTTCATCATGCAATCTTCAGGAAACTTAGTCTTTAATCTGTGAATATGAAAATGAAATTTGACCAAATGCAAACTAGCATCTTCTCCATCCTAACCTTTAAACTTTGGTAGACATGTTTTCCAATCTGTACAAGGAATACAAATTAGAAAACCAAGAATGTGAGCTCAATTCATAGGATCATACTTTTGAGTAGTTGAACCCATTTCGAAAATAGTTAATTCACCAATAAATTCTTCAAGCTACTGGATTTTTAACAATGGAGTCACCATGTCAAATATGCACAACCTTTCTATGCCTGGTCACTGTTCACCATTGCAATCAGATCGCAACGCAATGGGGAACATTGCTTCCTAAGGGGGGAGGAATGATCTAGGTGGATATTGGTGACCACAAAAACACAGTCGTTTCCATGCTTAGTGGAAGGAAGACCTGACATGTAATCCATGGAGATGGATTCCCAAGGTCGACTAGGGGTAGGCAACAAGGTATAGAGGCCTTGCTTCTTGATGGTCGGTTTGGCAATGGCATAGGCAATGCATGATCTGATGTACTTCCTAACATCGTGTTGAAGATTCGGCCAATAGAAGTACTTCTGTAGTACTTCCACTGTTTTCTCAACCCCGAAATGTCCAACAGCCCGACTATAGTGTGCTTCCCAAATCATATTGGAACGCTCACTTGAAGGAACACAAAGGTGACCCAGGTGGCATAACAGGGCATCCTGGAGGTGAAAATTTGGAACATGCTGACCCTCCAAGGGTGTCTAGTATGTGTGGCCAAATTTCGGGTCTCTTTTGTAGAGAAGTGGCCCATCAGAAGTCTCATGCCCACAAGAGTTTAGCACAATGGTTAACACCATGATCAGTGGTTGACTAAGGCAATCTGCAACATTATTGGTGCTACCCTTCTTATACTTGATATTCAAATGGAATTGTTGAAGGTATGTGGACCACTTCTGATGGCAATCATTTTGCAATTTCCCTTGGGTTTGTATGAACTTTAGGGGTCAGCGATCTATGTGGATGACCGTTTCCTTCCCCAAAATTTAATACTTCCATTCTTAGCAGACCTGCACAATGGAATACATCTATTTGTCATAAGTGGGATACTTTTAGACTGTGTCTGAAAGTATCTCACTATGATATGCCACTGGATGCTCGTGTTGAGTAAGGACTGCCCCAATAGCATAGTCAGAGGCATTTGTCTCAACCTCAAATGGTTGTTGCAAGTTTGGTAATGTGAGCACAGGTGCCATGCGGAGGCGATATTTCAACTCTGTGAATTCGCTCTGTTGAGATTCAGACCAAAAGAATATTACTTTCACTCCTCCCATGGTGACTTGACTCAAGGGCCAAGTGATATGAGAAAATCCGAACATGAACCTGTTGTAGAAGTTGGCAAGACCTAGAAAGCTGCGAAGCTCTGTCAAAGTGGTTAGAGATGGTCAATCTCGAATGAATTGGATCTTGGATGGATCCACATGCACCCCCTGTTCATCAATAACGTATCCCAGATACTAAACCTTGGTCATGCCAAAAGTGCATTTCTCCAAATTGGCACATAACTTGTGTTGCCGCAATGTTTGGAGAACCTATCGGATGTGGTGGAGGTGCTCTTCCCAACTCTGGCTAAAGATCAGGATGTCATCTAAGTATACCACTACAAATGAGTTGGTGAATGGCTACAAGATGTAATCCATTAGCCTCATGAAGGTTGAAGAATCATTCATCAATCCGAAAGGCATCACCAACCATTCGAACAGGCCCTTGTTGGCTTTGAAGGTAGTCTTCCACACATCAGAGGGTTTGATTGGTACCTGGTGATATCTTGACTTCAAATCGATCTTGCTAAAATATTTTTCCCCTTCATTTGGTCCAAGAGGTCATCAGTCCATGTGATCAGGTACCTATTACAGACAATGATCTTGTTCAATGCTCGATAGTAAATACAGAGTCTTAAAGTCCCATCCTTCCTCTGTACCAACTCAATCAGGCTCCCACAGGGCGTTGAACTTGGATAGATGTGACCTTTCTGCAGCAGTTCCTGAATCTATCTCTTGATTTCATCATTCTCCAGAATGGAGTGCCGATAGATTGGTCCATTGGGTAGTGGCGCACCTGGGGTCAAATCGATGGAGTGCTTGACCTGACAGTGCACAGGAACCCCTGCAGGGGAGGTGAAGATGTCCTCGTACTCCTCTACGACCTTGTCCATCTGTAGTTGTCGTGTGGAGGGGCCCTATCTGGAGGTCATGGCCACCGTCTTCTTCTTTCCTTGAGGGTGTATCATTAGGAAAAAAAATTCTTAGTTTTGGAAACGAGCTTACTGCATTGTTTTGCAGTAATTAAAGAGATGGTTGTAGGTGGTGCTACCTTCGGTATCATGTACAACTTAGTTCCCAATGTAACAATAACAACATGGGGCCTTGATTCATACACAACATGTCACTTCCATAAGTATGGTTATCCTAGTAATACATCATAAACTTCAAGGGGAGCAATGTCACAAAATACCTCATCTATGAAGGGCTTGATGTTGTATGGAAGGTGACACCATTGGCTAACGCGAAGATTCGTCCTTGGTGAAGCCACCCGATGGTGTACAGTTATGGATGTGCTATGGTCGGTAACCCCAGCCACTTCACGACCTCTATCAAAATGAGGTTCTTTTGGCTCCCGCTGTCAACAATGAACTGTAGCAGGGAGCCCTTACCCACATCTGGGAGTAGAAGAGATGCTCCTCCTCCTCTGGATCTTCGGGTTCCTCCTTATGGATCTTCGTGGTGGAAATGGTGGTGTTGGGATCCATATTGATAATCTACTTCCCTTTGACATTCCCTTGTTAGGTTCTCAGTCAAAGTTGAAACTTGCATCTGATTCTGAAACCTTTAGGTCAACCACCAGTGACTGCTTGGCCCGACACTCACTTGTGTTGTGAGTGGAGCTCTTATGGAACTCACACCACTTTCCTGTGTTCTTTTTTAGCTTCACAGTGCTATTCTTTGCTTGTAGCTTTGGCAAGTTGTCTTGGGCCACCCACCTTGGCTTTGTTCTTTTTTATGCAGTTTGGGGGAACCTTTCCCTTGCTTTGGATTCACAGATCCAAAGTCTCGCTTCTTCCATTTAAACTTTTGCTCGACCTTGATGGCATATCGGTATGCAGTGCCAAGCGAGGAGATGTTCAAGAATTCTATTTCTTCCTGGATGTACTTGTGTAGGTAGCGGCGGTATTTGAGTACCAAATGCTGCTCTGAATACTTGATACCCAACTTTTTGCAAAGGGTATGGAAAATATTGGTGAACTCCAGCATGTCTTGGTCCCTTCCCTTCCGCAGCGTGGTGCACTTTATGTATCACTCCTCATAGCTTCTGATAGGGTAGTACTACTCCTTGATGGAGTCCCGGAATGAATTTCAAGTGGGTGTGGCCAAAAATAGTGAGCTTTTACTTTCATCCTTATCCTCGCAGTAGGTTTCCCACCAGTCCTTGACCTGGGGCACTGCTTTGAGAAGAGCGAAAATAATGTTTTCTCAACTGGAAAAATCATGAAGAGAAAAATAACCCTCTAGCAGATTTAACCATTTATCACAGCATCTGTGTCTATCTGACCCTTGAATACGGGGATTTCAAAATTAACTTGTACCTTACACGGTGTGGTGTTTCCAAGGTAGCTGTTGGAGTCGATGTGTCACCCCTGGGTAGCCACTCAAAGATCTAGGCAAAGTTGTCCATCATCACATTGATTTTCCGCTTGAGGGCTTCTTCAAGTAAGATTTTGATAGGATCTCCTACCCCCTTGTATGTCTTTTCATCCACCATGGGAGGCTATCGGGATTTGTGAGGCTTGTCTTGCAAAGGTTCGACCAGTTCAAGCCCTAACTCCTTATATCTCGACCTTGTTTTGGGGACATCCAAACAAAAAACAAAGAAAAAAATAGACTGCTCTAATACCACTGATCCAAATTTAACTAGGAACACAAAAAAATATAGAGATAACCATATACACAAAGATGTAGCAGAAATAATACTTCATTTCATTAATGTAAAATACAGAAATATGCTTACAAACAAAAATGGAAATAAACCAGCTAGGGCGATGATAGCTTATCTTTGAGAAGAGATGTGGTGGCTACATGCCTCTGAACTGTGTTACAATGAGTCTTGAAGGCCTATTTATTGTTGAGAAACAATGGAAAACCCTAAACATCCAAAAACCTAACCCCAGAAGATGAAACACCAAGCTGTGGGCCCCGTTTCGGTAAATTGGTACATCAACTTCCCCGGGTCGTAACCTTGGCATACAATCTCTGTTTGACACGTATAGTATCTCATTAGAAATATCTATCCAAAAACTACAACTTTGGGAAGAGCAACATCGGTCCATGGACCCATGTTTCTCCCAGTTTTCCCAAGAAACGCCGTTTAGGGCCTCAAAACAGCTTCGAAGTTCAGGACCCGAAAAAACTGCTAAAAATAGTAAACTGTGCTACAATTAAGGAAACTGAAAAGTTGAAAGAAATAATGGTGGGGTCCAAGTGGACTTGGCAGGTGGCCACCAATATCCACTTGTATCACGTTTCCCCAGTAGTGGCAGCAAAATTGTTATCCTCTACAATTTTCTAAGTTGAGGAGGAGATCGAAAGAGGTAACCTCGAACCACTTTCAGCTCAGTAGCTAACCCTATTGAGCCAAGGAGGGATCTCTCAAATGTTTTTTAAATGAATATATGGAAAGAGATAGGTTTTAGGCTAGATTTATAAGTATGTTTTGAGTTATTGTGAATTTAGGTTTTTTAGGTTTGTTGGACTAGGGTTTAGAGTAGGTAATTAGGTTTAGGCTTCAAGTATGCAGAGGAAAGTATAAATAGGAGATAGATACCAGTGTGTTATGGTGAAATTGGTGTTTTTGTCAATTTAGAGTATATTTGTGAGTTTAAAAGAAACTAATGAGCATGTGAAAGCATGAATTCATTAGCTTTGGAAGAAAGGAAACACAAGTATGAATTCCTCATAAACAAAGCTTAAATTCAAGATTCCTGTCTATATAAATGCAATGAAATTCATAATAAGAAGATAAATCATGTAAAGAGAGATGATTTATCCATTATAAACTAATATAAAGAGAAAATAAACACCATAGACTCATTGAACTAGAGTTCCTGAAATATAGCTGCAACTGCTCCTGTATTAGTTGAAGAGAACATAAACATACAAGCCTTCTCCACAAAAGTCCAACCCCTCTCTCTGAATGAGAAATCATACATATAGACTCAATTGAACCACTTCCCCACCTTCAAGAGTCAAATTCCTAGGTGGTGGCACTGTTTCCAAGATTCTTTGACCCATCAGGTGAGAGTGAGAAGGTCAAATACAAACACTTCTTGTACACTTTCTTTTGGATTTTGCTTCCTTAATGAGGCCTAATAAACCATAAAAACAACCTATAATTTATATTTATTCAATATTACGTCATCTAACCTTGAACTAACTTCAGTTGCATCAAGTGTTTTCACTTTGACCAAGCCAAACTGAAAACTAGGAAATTACACAGAGAAATTTAAATGAAAAACACAGAAATTTGCAGAAGCGCAGCTCCGGCTTTGAGCCAACTTTAAGGTGCCTTAGTGAGGTTCAAATGAATATCTGATAGAATGGTAAACTAGAGTTTCAACTCTATTTTCCATAATACCTTGATGTTTTTAAAATGACCCATAGGAATGCCTTCAAAAATTCATTCTCCCAAGGTGTCTCTAGAAACGTAGCGCCTGTCAAAAAGAGCGACATAATGTTGATTTTTGACCCCCTTTTCCTCTTGTTCTCAAACTTTGGGCCCTATCTGAAAAACATAATCAAATGGGTTTTCATAGGATTCCATGGTATTTCCAAAAATTTTAACCATTTATCATTTGGATGCTTGAGGAAAAATCGCAGTGACGAGGCACTTTGCTTCTCTTACTAGCCAATTTTCTGAATTAGGCACCAAAATAGCCAAAAAAAAAAAAAAATGCTCAGAATTCATCCAAAATTGGTCATGAGCTGAAAAATGAGGTATGTTAAGCCCTCATGGATGCTTCAGCAAGCATATCTAATTTACCCTTCTCAGTTTGGTCTTTAAGGGTTTCTTTGAGCTTTTTTTCCAGTTGTTTGACCTTGATGTTACAAATCATATTTATGGTCTGGTAGCGATGTCCCATGTACCTTAGTAGTTGGTTATCTCTATTTTCCTTGTACAAGAGTTTCTCCAAGTGGTCATTTACCTTATATAACCAATACTCGCTATCCTTATTAACCTCTAAGGCAATTCTGTCCTAAAACTCTAGCTCTTCATCCAATATGATGTGTTTTTTCTCCTCTTTAAATGCCTTCTTGAGCCCTTTGGTTCTTGGCCTCTTTTTACTGCCTTGTTTTTCAATTTCCTTAGGTTAACTAGGCTCCAAAAATTCTTTTCCTTTTCCACCTTTCTACAACACCTTAGATTTCTCTTTCTCCATGATGAGTTGTCTAGCCTTAAGCTTATTGTTTTCTTACTCAAGGAAGGAAATGATGAAATGAGGGAGTTAGGGAAGGGAAATGATGGTAGGGGAATTTTTGGAGATAGATAGGGGTTGTAGGAAACTTAGTAATTTTGAATGGAGTGGAATGAGAGAGAGAGAGATTAGTAGGAGAATTTGAAAAACAGTCTTGCTAGGAAATTGCCCAAAATGATAGGTATGAGCTAGGGTTTGTGTAAGGATGAGGCAATATGATGATTGATAAGTTATCTAGTGAATAAAATGGTTTTTTAAACATGTACATAGGTATGAGGTGGAATATTTACATGTTTTCAATATCGAAACTAACCAAACCATTAGTTACACATGTGTTTGGAGCATAAAAATTTCACCTAAAACCTAGATGAAGAGAACTTACATTTGCATTCATATTGGTAAAGGAAAAAGGTGATAAAAAGGATGATACTTAATTTTGAACAAGATTAGAATAGAAATAAGTAGGATTGCAAGTTAAAAATCATAATTTGGGTGAGTTTGGATGAGTTTCAGGCTTTTTAGGCACAAGCGCAGTGCAACACCACCCTGAGAAGCACACCACAATCTCCAGAAGTGCAATGCCGACTGGAAAACCACTTTTGGAGGTGTTAAGCGACTCCAAATTGTGAAATTGATAGCATGTCGGAAATATCTTGAAGTTTGCTACAAGATGGATACCTAAAGAATGTAATTTGGACACTCCATCAGGGAGAAAAATTGATTTTCCCAAGGTTGCTCCAACAACCCAGGGTGTTTCCCACAAAAGCACAATGTCAACTTGTAGAGAACCTTTGAATGCCTTCCTTTAATCCAAATCACAATCTGAATGTACCATTAGAAATATTAGGATGTCTGTTACACAATAAAGTCCTTAATCATTGCCAACACATGATCCAAACCCCTGAAAAACTATCATGAATTCAAACTATCCAGAAGTGCAGTAACTCTCCTGTAGCAAGCATATTTTGTGCATTTCTCTCAAGTTATAAAACATGTGCATAAATGGAAGGAGGTTTTTATTACTTGGCCTATAATTGAAAAAACCTCTTTCACTTTTGTAAAATGTTTCTTCATTTGGTGAGTAACATAATTTGAACAAAATTGTCCATATGAGAAATGATGAGACGAGGAAGTGCACTACAAAGTTGTCTTATTTGAAATAAAACATTACCTTTACCTTTATTTTTCTTTCCCTAAGCTGTTAACTCCCTTTACCAACTCAATTACATGATGGACATGTTCTTGTTTTAACCTATGGTATCATGAGGACACATGGAGTCAAACCTTAGACCATGACCTAAAATGAATAATTTTACCATTTCATGACCCAAGACACTTAAATGAAGATATGTTACCTTGAAAAAGACAATGACCATGATGAGGGATGAGAACCATGAGTAAGTGAAGGGAGAAGTAGTGACCTAGACACAACAATCGGTGACCAAATTTTTATCTGAAGACTTGCTGAAATGGCAATAATTTGACTTGACACCCTAACAACACCTTGTAAGAGCATATTTGATCACTGGTGATAAGCTAAACTGACTGACACTAGCAGGTTCTATGATAGGCAGAGCATTTTATGAAGCCATCAACAACATAAGTTTTATTAAACATGAGATAAAAACATATTTTCATAGTAAAACCCACTTTTACTTGGTATACTGAGGTAGATGAAATCTACCTCAAGGTAACCAAGATAGCTATTCCAGATGAAGAATGGTGGGAAACGTTGTGTGAATTTCAGGACTAAAGGACATATCAACTTCACCAGTGTAGCACCCAAATAGTGGCCACTCAACAACTGGTCTCCTTCAAAGCAGGGCCAGATGTTCAGATTCATTCATTTTGATTGAATTACTTATTTTTCTATTAGTTCTAAGTAATAATAGAATTTCGTGTTGCTCAGACATTTATTGTAATATTTTTGTAATTTTGTTTAAATACTTCATTCTGTCGAAGTATTCAGGGTTGAACCCTTGAACCAATTATCACACAGATTTGTACTAAGATGGAGCATTTTTCAAATAATAAAAGATTCGAGATTTGCCTCATATGATCTGTCTCTCACTGAGTTGTTTTCATCTAGTTTTTCATTATGTCTTCATCATATATATTAATTCTTTTATAGTCATCTGATTTAAAATTTAATTGAATATCAGTTTCATTTTGAATCCGCTATGAAGTTGTAATTTAAATAAGAGATTAATTTGCAGAACTATCTGTTACTGTAAATTCCTCTTTGAACTTAAATTGCACTAGATTTCTATAATAGTTTAATTATATTATGTTAATTAAGGAAACATTGTTTTCTTGATTTCTTCTTATAAATGACTAAATACTTAGTTTGAATATTAAATCAATTATATCTCTACACATTCTTCTTATCCATCCACCTAAAATCAAAATAACCATGTGTATTTAAAGAACAACCTTTTATTTTATTAAGAGTCTTTCTAAGTTTAAAGCACCTATTTACAAACAGTTCACTAGTCATCCAAATCATCAAAATCAACAAAACATTATAGATGCTTTGGCATAACTAATTGACCTTTATTTATCTCAAAGGACAACATCAGATTGGTGCCATTTTTGGGGAGCGAAGAATTGAAAGCTAAATTTTCCCTTGGGCAACGATTCTCCCTTTCCTTTAAGGTGAATAAAGGATAAGGGTATAGGTCAAAAACTTTCACCAGGTGATTCTACTAATCAAAGCTAGCTCCTTTTAAGCACACTAGATCACATTCTTCTTCTGAGATTATTAACCCTCTACCAGACCCATAAAGACTTATTAGAGGAGTCTCTTCAAGGAGAAGACGTAGAGCACCTTCTTCTTCTTCATCTTTACACCCTGAAGACATCTCACCTGTACCATCTCATTCTGATTGGACTGAACTACCTCCTAGGGTTTCTAAACTCCATTCTAGAGGAGTGGATCTTCAATCAACCTTTTTAATACAGTCACTTGAGTCATATCAAGTCCCATCGATTCCTATCAAATCACCTTCATCTGAGGAATAATTGGGTTTACATTTACCTAAATTCAAGCCTCAAGACTTCATTATTCCAACTCCTTATTTTATTCCATCAGCCTCTACTAATCTTGAAGAGACATTTTCTGTCTATTCAAATCCTTTGTTTGATAATAAGGAAGACTTTCCACCAGGAGTTCAGAAGTTGGTTATTAAAACCCATTTGAGATACTCAAAAAGGTCTCCCCACTCTTTGTCTCCTCCATATACTTATACCCCTAGAGATTCATATTCATATCCTAAACATTCATCTTCATCATCCTCCTCTTCCTCATCATCATCCACTTAGTCACCCCAGACATCTTCCGCTGTAATGGCTTTTCGATCCATTGTGAAAGCAAGGTATGTTTATTTAGTTCTCCCTGCAAACTTGGGAAATTTTCCTGATGGATATCTATAACATCTATCAATATTTAATGGTGAAAAAGGTCCTTTAGCAGAATATCATGTATCATCTTTCCTAGATTTTATCTACAATATGAACATAGAAGAGGAAAATGTTTATATGAGATTATCTGTACCACAATTAGAAGGAAATGTTAGAATCTAGTTTAGGAAACTCAGAGCTGACTCTATCAAAACATGGAATGGGCTCATCATTATCTTTAAAAACCACATGGGGTGTAAAGAAAGAACTTGTTTACTTTCTCACTAAATTTTAATAATTGAAGAGAAACCCCGGTGAACTAGTTGTTGAATTAATCAAAAGATTTTACAAACTCTATTATAAAATGCCTACTGATTGTAAACCACTAGTAGTAGCTGAAAAGGTTAGATTTTCCAAAGAATTTGATGATGAATTTGTATTCATGCTAAGGGAAAGGGTTTTTGATACATTATATGACATGTAGAAAAATTCTATAGAGGTAGAAGCCAATAGGTCAGCTCCTAGAAAATTCAAAGCTAGAACATAAAGAGAAGAAAGAAAACTAAAAGCTAGGGTTGATGATTCATCCTCTTCCAAATCTAAACTTGAACATCAGAAAATTGATGAAATTACATCTTTACTCAGAAACCTTTCTAATAGGGTTTCTAAAATTGAAACACAACCTAGAACTGTTCACCAAACTATTGTCTGACCTCAAGCTCAAACTCAATTTTGAAGAACTCCTGAAATGCATATTCTTCAGAGACGAGGTTCTGATAAAAAATTCAAACACCTTTGTTGATTGATGATCAACAACCACAAGATACAGGCCCTTTAATCAATGAAGATATCAATAATATTGACTCCTCAATAGTACAAATGGAAATAGTTCCTTCAGCTCATTCTTTTGAACAAGAACCAGGAGAAGCTCCACTTTCAAAATACTTAGCATTTTTTGAATTGTTTATTGCAAAATTGAATAAATGGTATGATCTAAGGCCTAGATCAAGTCCTCATATACCTCCAAAATCTACCACCATAATTGAACCTACAATGAAGACCATTCAAGCACAAACTCCAACACTCCAAACTACAGAGTCGTCCACTGAAACCCTTTCATCTGACAAGACTATTTTAACAACTTTTAATATTGAAAAGGAATTGGAAAGGTCAAGATTCCTATAACTTTAGCTAAACTTTCCAGAAACCCTGGCTATAAAAATCAATTGTATAAATGGATTTAGTCTTGTTGGCTTGTATGGGTCTGACCAAGGTTCATAAGTGATTTAGTCAAGAAAATCCCAGTACTATTGGCCCTTTCGGCAACAGTTCGTGGAGCGCAGATTGAGGTCTCACCTGAAGTAGTATGGGAGGGTGCTAGAACTAGGTTTTCACACCCTGGGGATGTCTAATGGGCTTCTAGAGGTTCACGGTTCAACCCATCGCTACGCAGACTTGCTATTCCCTTGCAACCTGTGTTATTGTTTCTGCGCAGCCCTACTCAGGCACGACCTGTAGAATACCCAAGCTCCTTGCTAATTAATTGATTACTTAACCTGTGTGTATAAGATTAATTGTTATTGCACCATATTCAACAATCATATCAGTGCACATGATACATAAACTAATATAAACATACAGAAGACAATGCACAACAAATACACAAAAAAAAGAATCAACTTCTCTTTATTAGTCTTCAATCCCGATTATAGACTCGACACTTCCCTGCCCACTTAGCTACAGGGGTCAGTGCACTCAGCTGCGGACTCTACTAGGCCTCTGCGCACTCAGCTGCAAAGCCTCTTCCTATTACTATGACCTAATACACTTAGAATCCTACTCTAGGCTTGAACCATTCTTTCACTACTCAACTCTACTATCAACTATCTTTTCAACTTAGAGCCTCACTCTATTTATAAATCCCATGGTCCACGGAACATGGGTAGGCCAACATGAATTTACATTACATTACATTGCTTTAGGGTGGACAACCCTATGACTTAACCTCTACTTCACACTCCGAGCACGCAATTCACAGAGTCTTACAAAACCTTTGACCAAAACTTTGTCTTTGAGCCCCAAAACCTACCGTGGGGGATTCCATACCTAACAGGCCCCCAACGTAATCATTGTGACTCATCCTGATTCACTCTGTTGGTGTGGCAATCTTGGCATGGAGTCCCTCCAGCTGGTCTCGTACCGCCCGAAGGTTCGTGGTGCACTATTATGCGGTTTGTGGGACTTGTTGCATGCGTTCCTCTGATGCTTGTTTGTGAGGATCTGTTGTCTACCTTAGCACATACATATGCTGCATTTGTGCAATATTTCCCTCAATCTCGGTCGTAATGGTGAAGGCTTCATCAATCCAAGGCTGGATGTGCACTTTAAGAAGTGTCTCTTTATATCTTACAACATCCACCTATTCATTTAGTGCCCTTTCTTGCTGGATCTTGACCAGTTGTTAGGTGAGGAAAACTCTCTGTGCAGTGCCACTTACACTGTCATACTGCTCCTGCAGTTGGCGCGCCTCTGTTTCTAGGTGCTGTATGTTGGGATCCTCTTGCAAGGATGTAAGGACATCAAAAGCTTTATCCAACATACCACTACATTCCTGCACTGCCCGTCTGATTTCTTCCAATCCTATTTGAATTGTGCTAATGCGCTCCTCTCTAACTTCTGGAGGAGTGGAAGGTTGCGCCTTCATCTGCAGCTTAGCAATCTAGAGGTTCTGCTCCAACTGCACTCATGTTGTTTCCTCATGCGTGCTTCAGACTCCACTTGCCAGATAGTGGATCCACATTTCTGTTGGTAGGTCTGCAGCGATGGATAATTTTGGAATGCACTGGCACGCTTCATCCACTGTTTACGCAATTTGTTGATTCTATGACACTAGCTCGTCACGCTGCACGCTAAGTTGTTCAATGTTGATCTTTTGCTCACTCAATACTTAGATCGTGCGACCTTCCCGATCATGTAGCTCTGTTGTTATGCCATCCTGTAACTAGTAAAATGTGTCCTGTGGATGGGCAGCCAAATTTAGGCCAAGTCCCTTGATCCTGCCCACCGTGGCTTTGTCCTCCTCGCTCTCTGTTGTTAGCACTCCTTCCAGTAGCACTATGGTGTTGGCCATTTTTTTGCGCAGCAGCTGCTCTGCTGTTGATGTACCTCCAGCACCGTAGGCAGCTACTGCTCCTTCTTGTGCGGGTCACACCTGAAGTTCCTACAACTGTGCCCTTAGTTACCCCAACACAATTTGTTGCTCCATCATGGCTTCCTGGAGCATGGAAGGGCATAACACATAAAACACATATACACAGAGATTTCCCACTGGATCCCAAAACCGAGACTACTAGCTTGATTTTTCATTATGTTCCTTTCAATGTTACAATACATATTTATACATGCCGAAGCATCCAATAACATGGACCGAAAACCATTGTGTCCAAAACCATGGACCAAAAAACCATAGGTAGGTTCGCCCAACCTAATATAGGGTCCAATTTTTTTTTTTTTTCGGGGTGCCACCTTGAACCCCATAGAGGGGGGGTACCTGCCCCCCTCAAACCCCCCGGATAGGGGGGGGCTGCCACCCCCCCACTACGCAACAAAGGGGGGGCTCCGCCCCCCTCTAACCCCCTGGATAGGGGGGGCTGCCACCCCCCCACTACGCAACAAAGGGGGGGCTCCGCCCCCCCTCTAACCCCCCGTTTCACTACGTAGGTTAGTCATGGAAATAATATAACACAACCCAACAATAATTGTTGGGTTGTGTTATATTCTTTCCACGACTAACCTACGTAGTGAACCGGGGGGTTAGAGGGGGGGTGGAGCCCCCCCTTTGTTGCACAGTGGGGGGGTGGCAGCCCCCCTTGTCCGGGGGGTTTGAGGGGGGCGGGTAGGCCCACTCTATGGGGTTCGGGGCAGCACCCCGAGAATTTTTTTTTTTGGACCTTATATTAGGTTGGGCAAAGCTACCTATGTTTTTTCGGTCCATGGTTTTGGACGCAATGGTTTTCGGTCCATGATATTAGATGCTTCGGCATGTATAAATATGTATTGCAACATTGAAAGGAAAATAATGAAAAATCAGGCTGGTAGTCCCGGTTTTGGGATCCAGTCAGAAATCTCTGTGTATATGTGTTTTATGTGTTGTGCTCTCGCATTGCTTATTTTCTTTGTTTTAGAATTTGTATGCAGGTAATTTCTTTACGGGGTTAAAACGTATAGAGCACGTCCTTGGTGCTCTTGAGAACCATGTCACCGATGTCGTAGAGGTCACATTCTGTCAATGTAATTGGTTTGATGTCTAGTTTGGATGCCTTGACATTTTTTCGTGGACCTAATCTCTCTAAGACATGTGGCCTTTGAGCTGGGTGGACATTATGCTCGGGTCCATGCCTTCTGATGTATTTAGTCCTTATTTTATAGACACATTATGGCCCCCTTCCTCCTATGTCATGGTGGCCCCTATTGCCTGTGCTGCTGCTTCTTTTTTCACGACCCTTGATTGTTCTGTGGCTGCCTACACTGCTTCGTGGGAAGCCCTTACCTTTGCGGCTGCTTGTTCATTGCGTCTTTACTGGGCCAACTTAGTGACACACAACTTGGTTGCATTCTTATGCTTCTATGATATTGTTCTATCCTTCTCCACTAAATCTGGGGTGTGCCACTCAGGAGGCCATGATTCCAACACGAAGAAGATCGCATCATCAATAGCGATGAAGGGGAGCTTGGTCCAGTTCTACGTTGGATCTTTATGTGCCTTGATATAAACATTATGCATATCTGCCTTGAAGTATGCAAAGATCTGCAGACTATTGTACACTGTGGGGGACAGGCATGGTCTCCTACTGAGCCACATTTAGACGCTTGTCTCCATGAGAACCCATAAGATCTTTGTTTCGTATATCCACGTGGTGTCCTTCATAGCCTAGAGTGATGCATACTTTGCGACCTCTAGTAAGTCTTGTTCAATATTAGGGAACTGATTGTCCTCAGGCAGATCCCCTGTTATTAGCAAAATCAACAAGAGCAACCACGCGTAGTGGAAGGTCTTGCCTTGCTCCTGGGCTTATTTTCAGTTAGCTAAGAACTCCTTGTAGAGGAACTCGGACCAGTTGAATTGGAACCCCTCCGTGCATTGTTCTTCCAGCACAAAACTACCGGCACTGGTACCTCATCTTTGTGACATTTTCGCATTACCTTCTCGGCCAGGAGTTGGGTGGCTACACACACCCCTTTATCTTTAATGTTGCTGATTGCGTAACCCCTCTTCTTCTTTTCCAGTTTGCATTTCTTCTTCATGGCCTCTACGATCACCAAATCTCCACTTCTTCTAGCTATCTCCATGCGGTCCTTTCCCTTACAGGGAAGCTGGGAGATCCTGTGGATAAGATCCATCGTGATGGGAATCAGCTCCTCCAGCCATAAGTACCCATGTGCACTAGGCACAACAGTTTCCTGATGATGAAAATTGTGATAGGCACGTGATGAAAGTGTGGAATACATAATATCTGAAGTAGTCTGGCCTTCTCCACACCGCGTAACCATTTCTGTGGCTCTAGCGCCATAACTGACCCCTCCTTTCTCAGTTTCATGAGGTTCTCAGTCTCTAAATGTGGGAACTTCTTGCTGCCTATGAGGTCCCAATCTTCAAATTTAATTATGGGGATCTGGCCCAGGGCCGATCCCTCAAACATAATTCCATCGGGAAGGAGCGAGGTTTGTAGTGCGCTCTTAGCAGCATCCAAATCCTTGGGTCCCTTAGCTTTCCCTTTCTACGGAGGAATGTGCTTGGGTAATTTTACTACAGCACACACTGGTTGGATGTCTTCTTCCATGTCTTCTGCTGCTTCAATCTCATCTACGAGAGCTTGTAGGTCCTCCTTTTTGTCGTCTATCTCAATGGTGATAGTCTTGCCCTTTTCTTCCATGGATAGTTTACCTAACCGCGGATTCCATGGCGACATGCAGACTGGTCTCGTCGCCTGCTTACCTTTATTGGGCCTCGACGTCTGAGGCGATTTCAGGATTTCTGGTGTGACCCCAGTGTCTTCGGGAACGTCACGTACCGTGGGGTTTTGCAAGTCTCGTCAATGGTTTCTTCTACATAGCCCAAACCTCTCTTGGTAGCTATCATCCTGTTTGAGCTGTCTGGGGTTGTTCGTAAACTTTGGGGCTCAAATATCGCTTGGAACTTAACACTTTGTGCTCTACATAATCGCTCAAATCTCAAATGACCAAGTGTTGTCTCGTCGGTAGCCCTTGGAGTTTTATAGCACCTTTTGAATTCAAATCTGACCATTCCCTCCAATTTTGAGCCATCAATGATTTCTTGGTGGTAGATTTCCCTAAATCTAGCTCTTAATCCGTGTCTTAATTGCCTTTCGCCCACTCCCTTTTGCCTTAAATTGGACATCTCATCATGAACAATGACAACAACGGTTACTTCCCAGCCTACCGGTGCGACAGCGCAACCCCCTATGCATGGGCACAAACCTTGTGTCATGTTGTTTCTACACACACCTCCCTCATCGTGTAGATCCCAAACAGACTCTTTTAGAGTCTCGCACTCTCTTTCAACTGTCTAGAGCACTGAGACTGTGCTTCCTACGACTACTCAGGTGGTCACACCACCTGTGCAAGACTTCACCTCGCCTTCCAACATAATCTGTGGAAACTCCTCAACTGTCTGTGCGACCACCAATGCTACGCATTCTACTGTATGCAGTGTGCTTCCCTAGTTACCGTGTTTGGTGAGGTGCGGTCGTAGCCATGGCAGCAGAGTCATAAATTCTTGGCGACAATATTCTACTATAGTGGTATGGTCATATTTATCTTGCATTGTCAACCATGGTTTATCAGCGAGACATGCCTGCATGATCTTGTTTTCTAGCCTCTTGATCTCAGCATTCATCAAAATGCTTTTCTCCCTCAACTGTACCCGATCCTTTTCAAGTTCATGATGTCTAAGGTTCCCTCACTGGAAGGTTTCCTGAATCCTTATATGTTCTACCTCAGGTAGAGGTGTGATTTCTTCCTTCTGGTCATCGTGCACTGTCACTACTATAGAGTCCAGTACATGCAAATTCCTTTTTGTATTTTATTTAGTAATTACCATCTCCATTATGTTCCACTCCTTTGGAATCATCTCCACATTCAAGGTTTTACACATTATCGGTAGGCCCATTGAACCACTGGCATGCGTAATTCCTAATCATTTCGTCTCACCCAATGAACCTTGTTTAGTGCTCTGAACACCCTATCAAAGGCTTTTTCATGGAGAACTAGTAGCGTGCATCACCTTTCCTGCTACTATGATTTGTTCTGATTCACTATTTTGGGGATGGCATGCACTTGTGCAGGTTTTACAGCATATGTATGTACCCATCGAGAAAGGTGGGCGCGCAAGTTGTTCCACCCTTGTTGACTGACTTGCATTTGAAGCTAAGGTTTTTCAAACGGTAGGTGCATCATCTTTCTACATCTACACCAGTCCTCGAAATTTCCTTGATGCATACCCCACCATCCTGCGAATGTTTGACGTAGTGCCTCTTGCAGCGCATCGAACTGTCGTTGTTCCAGTGCTATGCTTTCAAATTTTCTCAGAAATTAATCCACTGTTGACAATCCATCATATGGCTCCCTTGCCTCTATTGTCATGCAACGCAATGACCTGATCATCATGTTGTAGTTCATTGTTGTTACTTCGTGCAGCCGATTCTACCATCATTCTATCTCTTCGTCTGAATCTGAAGTGCAAGAGCTTTCGCACTCCCACTAAATCCTTCCATCTGTAGTTAGATTCACCCAATCCTCTCTTTGTGTAGTTATCTTGTAGATACAGTCGAGATCGTCATCACTATCATCATCGTGTACCAGTTCAGTGTATTGCTCTCCTTCGGCCAGGTCTATCGGCACTACCATGTGTAGTGATTTTTTCTCAAAGATCATTTTGCTCTTCTTTAGATTTATGACTCTGTTCATATCGGTAGCCCAGTCTATTCCTTGTAGTGCGGGATAAGGGTTGCTATCATCGACAATCTCTATCACTTCAAAATGTGCCTGTGCGCTCGTGCCTTCAATATCGACTGTCACCCCTTGCAATCTTCCCATTGGAAAAATATTCTATTGGTTCACCATTTGTAACTGAATAGGGGACCATTGTAACACGAGTCTACCCATGCGCTCCCATGTTTTCTTTGGTAGTACATTCACGTCTGAAACTAGATCCAAGATTACCTGATCCATTTCATACTCACCTATTTTCGCAGTCAACCTCATTTCCCTTCCTATGCGCAATTCATGCTTTCCAAGCTTCCAAACCACGTGCGGTTCTCCTAACCCCACACACCTAGTGATAAGTTCTTGTATCCCTTTGATTACCTTGGTATCGCGCAACAGTTTCATGCATGTCTCTAGAAAGGTAGTGAACAATGAAGGATCCATCCCTGGTTCTATTTGGTCTTGGCTACCTGAATTGGAGGCCTCCGTGAAGCTCTTCTTAGCTTCCATAAATGTCTCCTTCGCGTGTTTTAAGTCAAACTCGGGTTCCTTTGTAGGAGCCTTGTGAACCCTCTTTCGTATGGCTGCTTCCATTTATCATCTCCCGTGGGCATACCACTCCTGAGCATCATGTTTAGATTTGGGTCTTCTTCGTGGATTCAATCCTCACCATTTGTAAATTCTAGGTCAGAGGGGGCTGGAGTACGCCCTTTTCACACATCCTTGCTATCAGCGAGCGGAAATCTTCTACCTCATGATAAAAATAATTACAATAACAACATGATATTCTAGTTAGGTTTTTACAATCGTGGGCATAATGTGTTGGCCCTCTGTAATTGTAACAAATTATTTGGCTGCAATCCCTTCGTAGCCCCATTCCGCCTCGACCCCGACTACGCCCCTGAAACCTAGCACGTGCCATCCATGCATTTGGTTTGAGGGCTCACATTTCGGTCTACACCCTATAGGTAGGAGTCTGATCCATCATTATTTCATATCTTTAGTAGGTCCGTTCGTCATGGCCTACGAACCTAAAGAAATTACAAAACAATTGCTAGGACGTCTGCATATACTTCTGCAACAGATGACAATTATCCATGGTGTGTTTTCCTCCTATCTGGTAGATAGCACACCATAATGCATATGCCGTGCTCAGCCCTGCCTATGCCTCCGGTCTTAACGACATTGGCCCTCCTCCTTCCAAGTAATTTGCGAACACTGGACAGTGGTCCTTGGCATGCCCATCGCCTTTGCATTTTATGCACCATACTTCCTCGCGCACCTCCGGTCGAGGTGTCCTGACCTATATCAAACTTTTCATTTCCAGCCACAGTTTCTGCAGTTGTGTGTGAATTTGTTGGACTCCAAACCTAGGGTCTTGTATAGGGGTCTCATGCAATCTCATTTCCATCTCCAATGCTTCAGCCTAGGTGGAAATGTTTTGCTGTGACAGCGTTGTCCTTAAGTGTGGTGTGAGTGAGGCCATAAGCCATGCACGAGGTTGTGCTTCTATTAACGTCATATTGGCTTCACGGATCATACTCTTCAGCCTTTGGTCCAAATCCTAGGGTGTCTTGCCTGGGACCATCACGATCTCCTTAAACCCAATGATTGATTGTGTCTCTGATTTTGGCCTGCTAAATTCCTTGTTCAGCGCGGCTTGTATCTCTGCAATTCCTGCATTCTGGTGGTCATTAGAATGCTAATATACCAGGTTAATGCACGATACTATAGCATGCTTACCAGCATAGCCTTTTTAATATTATCATCCATGATGCCCTGTGCTTCCCATACCTCTCTTACCATGAACCCAAATTGGGTCGGATCTTCATTTCCTACTCCTCTAAACACCGATAGTTTGATCGCACTCGCCATATTAAACTGCAATGGTGGCGGAGGTGGAGTGGGTGGAGACGGAGGTGAGGGGTGTGAAATGGGTAGCGATGTGGGTGGAGGTGGTAAATGCGGAATTCTCTGCCTTATCAAACTAACCACGCTTTGCGGAGAAACTTTCATGAGTTCTTGCTCACTTTCCTACGAGGGTGAAATTAAGGGATTGTTTTCCAACTCTTCACTACTTCGCTTTTGTAGATCTTCTTGCTTCACGTAGTCCCAAACATTAATTTACTCATATAACTCACTTTTCACACAATATTATCTTAATCCAAGTGTTCAAAGATTTAATATAATTACCTTGTGGTCCCTTGAGAAATCGTCGCTCTGTCTCACTATAGCTAACGGTCGTTTCTACCACGAACTTAGTGATAAATGCTCCTATTATTCAACCAAGCCAATGGTCCACAACTCGCGCTATCTTATCTTCTTATGCTTCTAGTTTGCACACTAGTTCCAGAGTCCACACTATTGGTTTGCCGAGCCTACACCTTCCTTGACTGTCTGCTAACTTCGCAATCCACTCATACAGCTCAGATGGATTTCCTTATACATGTAGCACTCCAACCACTGTTCCTTAGATACTCATAGATTTATGTTCTCCTATGCCGCGAACTCATGAATCTTCTTGTCCAACCACTCTTCAATTTATTTCTTCGTTGGATACTAGTGGCATAATATCAGACATCCTTTATATAGATCTCGGTCATGGCAACATAGCCATTTTTTGGCTTGTATGGGTCTGACCCAAGTTCAAAGGTGATTTAGCAAAGAAAATCCCAGTACTGCTCACCCTTTTGGAAACAGTCCACGGAGTGCGGACTAAGGTCTCAACCGAAGTAGCATGGGAGGGTGCTAGAACCAAGTTTCCACACCCTTGGGATGTCTGATGGACTTCTAGAGGTTCACAGTCTCACTCGTCGCTATGCACACTTGCTATTCCCTCACAACCTGTGCTGTTGTTTCCACACAGCCCTACTTGAGGCACGACCCTTAGAATACCCAATTTCCTTGATAATTAACTTATTACTTAACTTGTGTGTAAGATTAATGGTTATTACAACATATTCAACAATCATATCAGTGCGCACGATACATAAAATAATATAAACATAAAGAAGACAATGCACAAAAAATACAAAGAAATTAGAATCAACTTCTCTTTATTAGTCTTCAATCCTGATTACAAACTTGACACTGCCCTACGCACTCAGCTGTAGGGGTCTGTGTGCTCAGCTATGGACTATACTAGGCCTCTATGCACTCAAGTGTAGAGCCTCTTCCTACTACTATGACCCAATACACTTAGAATCCTACTCTAAGCTTGAACCATTCTTTGCTACTCATCTCTGATATCAACTATCTTTTCAACTTAGAGCCTCACTCTATTTATACAATCCCATGGTTCATGGACCATGGGTAGGCTGACATGACTTTACATTACATTACATTTCTTTAGGGTGGACAACCTTATGACTTAACCTTTACTTCACGCTCCTCTCCCACAATTCATGAAGTCTTACAAAACCTTTGACCAAAACTTGGGCTTTGAGCCCCAAAACCTATCGTGGGGAGATTCCATGCCCAACAAGTCTTCTAGTCTAGATGCTGAGGGAGATGTTATTCATTGTAGGATGAAAAGCCCTCGATTGTATTTGGCCCTAGCTATGATATGATCGATGAAATTGTTCCACCATTTTATGTAACTTTAAAGGCTCATGACTTTCTTTTGTGTAATTGCATGTTGGATTCTGGAGCTTCTCATAACCTTATGCCGGAGGTAATTATGGATCAGCTTCAGCTACAAGTTACTCATTCTTATCATGCTCTTTACACCTTTGATTCAAAGGAAGTACCATGCCTAAGATTGATCAAAGACCTTGTTATGAACTTAGCTCAAATACATGTTAAGGGTATAGTTTTAGACATAGTTGTAACTAATATTCCTACCAAGTTTGGTATGCTTCTATCTAGATCATGTTGTGCTAAACTTGGAGGATCGCTTCAAATGGACATGTCTTTTGCTACTATTCCAGTCTATGGAGGTGAATAGTTAAGGTTGTATAGGGAAGTCAGATTCCTTCATACTGTTTGTAGGTCTGATTAAGCAAAAAACCACCCTATCTATGCTGTAGATTAGGATTTTGGTTGCTTTCAGTTATCTTCACAAAATGCATAAAACACTAAACTTGCCATTGAGATAGTTTCCAAGCCTAAAGTTATAGAATTAGATATCTGGAAACTTTATTTTGATGGCTTTTGATCAAAACAAGGAGCAAGAGAAGGAATTGTTTTAATCTCACCAAATAAAGAAAACATAACTCAGTCATGTAAACTTGAATTTGAGGTCACCAATAATGTGGTTGAGTATGAGGCTTTTCTTCTTGGTCTTGAGCTAGCTAGGAGTTTAAAGGTTCAAAACTTGAGTGTCATTTCTGATTCTGAGCTTATAGTGAGCCATGTTAGAAATATTTGCCAAACAAAAAACCTAAGGCTTAGGTCCTATAGAAATGAAGCTTGGGACACAATTGAAAATTTCTTTCAAGGGTTTAACATAACTTCTATTCCCAAAGATGAAAATATGCATGCTGACTCATTATTTATATCAACAAGCTCTTTCAAAATCCCTCAACAAGTATTGTTAGAATACCAAATTCAAGTCAAGTATAGACCATCAATTCCTGATAACCTTAAATGCTAGAAGATTTTTGGAGATGATGAACAATTAAAATCTTTTCTCAAGTCATCGATGAATTCTAAAATATGCAAATTGAAGAAGATCAAAATGATATTCAAGAATTAAATAAAAAAAATCCAGAAACTTCATTCAGTCCTAAAATTCTTGATCATGATATCATCTAATTATCTAATAATTTTATTCCTAAAGGATTGGTTCCATTGGAAAAACACTTTGATAATAATTATGTCTCTAAAAATCCCTTCTTTAACCCACCTGAAGAAGAAATCAAAGAATGCAATATTGGGACTTTGGATGATGTGAGATATATTAAATTGTCATCAAACTTACCTTCAAATGTAAAAATAAAATACTTGAATATTCTTATAAATTACAAAGATGTTTTTGCCTAGTCTTATAATGCGTTAAAAAATTATGATACATCTTTGATTGAGCATAAGATTCCTTTGAAACTAGAAGCAAAACCCTTTTAGCAAAAGCCAAGAAGAATCAATCCCATACTACTTCCAACCATTGAGAAAGAACTCAAAAAGTTGTTTGATGCTCATATCATTGTTCCTTTAAGGTATTCTAATTGGATAGCCAACCTAGTTCCTGTCAAAAAGAAAAATGGTGAGATTAGGCTATGTGTAGACTTTCGAAATATGAACAAATCATCTTTAAAGGATAATTACCCATTGCGCAAAATGGATCATCTACTTCAGAAAGTTTCAGGTGCAAATATGATTTCTATGCTAGATGGATTTTCTAGTTACAACTAGATCATGGTAAGTCTAGTTGACCAAGACAAAAATTCTTTCACCACACCTTGGGGTACATTTATGTATGCTAGAATGCCATTTTGGTTAACCAATGTTGGAGACACTTTCCAGAGAGCCATGGATTTAGCTTTTGTAGGTAAAGCATATGAATTTACTATCATTTATTTAGATGATTTGACTATTTTCTCCGATTCAAAACACTTGAGAAATATTTTTGACAGGTGTGGGAAATTTGGCATATTCATCAATCCGAAGAAGTCTTTATTTGCTGTAAAGGAGGGGAAATTACTAGGGCATATAATCTCAAAGGAGGGAGTTATAATTGACCCAAAGAGAATTTCAGCTATTCAGACCCTATCTCTACCAAGGAATAAGAAATAGATACAAACTTTCCTTGGAAAGATAAATTTTTCTCAGAAGTTTCATCCCAAATTATGCTGAGATAGTTAAAGATATAACAAATATGCTAAAGAAAAACAATGAAGTGAAATGGAAAATTCTAGCTAGATATGCTTTTGATCAGATAAAAAAGGCTATATCTAAGGCCTCTACACTAGCTAACCCTTATTATTCTTCACCTTTTAGCATATTTTCTTTTTCATCCAAGACAACCTTAGCTATTGTACTTTTACAGAAGAAAACAAATGGTGATGACCATCCTATAGCCTTCTTTTCCAATGTTATGAGGGATGCTGAAATTCGGTATGATATTATTGAAAAACAAGCTTATGCCTTTATTCAAGCCCTCAAAACCTTTAGATCCTATATCCTACATTCACACATTACAACGTATGTCCCTAATCATGTTGTTAAGACTCTTTTGACCCATCCTGATACTGATGGAAGAAGAGGGAGATGGATTGCTACAATCCTTGAATATGACCTTGAAATTAAAACCACAAAGCTAGTAAAAGGCCAAGGCCTGGGAAAATTGTTAGTTGAATCCAACTGAAAAGTATTTTGCATAAATCTGGTTTCTGAAATTTCATCAAGGAAGAATCCGCAAGAACCTTCCTTAACATTAGGGGAGAATCCACAAGAACCTTCCTTGATATCTAAGGAGAATCCACAAGAACCTCCTCCTCTTAGAGAAGGGGAGAATCGACAAGAACCTCTTTCTTCAGATCAAGCCATTCTTGTTCATATAGATCATAAATATCTAATCTCTGATTTGTACTCTGGTATTGTGTAGTTTCTTAGGGATTTTGAATGTCCAGCTGATCTTAACTTGAAGCAGTGCAAAGCCTTCAAATTTAAAACAGTAAAATATTCCATTATAAATGCTAATATATACTGGAAAGACCCTGTTAATATCGTTCTTCTTTGCTTAACTAAAAATGAAATAGATGGAATTACAAATCAGTTCCATGTAGGGTTTTGTTGTGGACACTATGCTTGGAGAGAAACAACCTACAAATTTTAAAAGTAGGTTTCTATTGGCCCACACTTTTCAAAGAAGTTGGAGCAAAAGTAAGAAGTTGCAAACCATGCCAATTATTTGCAAGAAAATAGAAACTGTCAGCACTTCCTTTGGTCCTAGTATCTGCCCATGCTCCTTTTTTACAATGGGGGTTGGACTTTATTAGGGAAATTCATCCACAATCAAGTAATCAAAACAGATGGATTTTAACTGCTACAGACTATTTCACTAAGTGGGTAGAAGCAATACATGTTAAAAATGCAAATGATATTGTTGTGATTAAATTTCTTGAAGAAAACATCCTATCAATATTTGGATGTCATCAACAAATTGTTACAGATAATGCAGTAGTGTTAAATTATTGATTTCTGTCAAAAGTATTCAATCCTTTTACACCATGCTACACCATACTATCCATAGGGTAATGGGCTGGTAGAGTCCTCCAACAAGAGATTAGTTAAGGTCATTAAGAAGACTCTTGAATACCATAAAAAGAGTTGGGACAACCATATAATCCATGAAATTTTGGCAAATAGAGTTTCTCCGAAGAGATCAACAGGCAAGTCTCCTTTCCAGTTAGTTTATGGAAAAGAAGTAGTTTTTCCTTCTCATTTAGCTTTACCTATTATGAGATTTCTTTAGGAATCCTATGAAGAAAAATATGATTTCTCAAGAAGGATTAATCAAATCATTGAGATGAATGAAGTCAGGGATGAAATTTAGTACAAGCTAAGGAAATACCAAAATAAGATGAAAGAAATGTTTGATAGAAAGGCTAGAGAAAGAAATTTCAAGAAAGGTGACCTAGTGCTTAGATGGGATACAAGGAGAGAAGATAAAGGAAATAATGCAAAATTTGAAAACCTTTGGTTTGGTCCATTCAATATTGCAGAAGTCAAAGGGAACAATACATTCATCCTATAGAATCTGGAAGGAGAGTATTCCTCATTGCCAGTCAAATGCGAAATACTTGAAACATTACATTCAATATTGGTTTTCCGTTCATTCACCATTTGTAAATATCCAGAGAGTTTATTTTCTTTTTGAACAAATTGTAAGTGAGTATCTATTTCAACAAAGACTCCATAGTCTGAGGAGAATGCACTTGGATCTTCTTGTTCTCTGCATCCCTTAGGGGAAGCAGTCCCCAGCTAGAGCCAATATTGTAACATTATTTGGTTTTGATAAGTTAGTATATTAGTCAAAAATAATTTTAAAATGTTAAGTTAGGATATGGATGCAAAAGATAGAAAAGTTAAAATGTTAGGCCATTTAATGTTTTATAGGCATCCATATCAATAAAAAATTAGGTGTTAGCTACCCTAAATAAAGAAGGAAAAAGGAAAATAAAATGTTAGGGAAGAAAAAAGAAAAGGAAGGCTTCATTTCATGTTTTTATAAATGCACAGGCTGCTAGTTAAAATGCGGCACAAGTCAATTATCAAATATTGTTTCATGTGTAGAAGAAAAAGGCAGAGGAGTAAAGGTTTTCTCTAAGGTTTATACATCAATTATTTTGGTATTAATCCTATCCCTAAGTTTTAAGTCCCCTCATATATCACACATATTCCTTATGCATTAAGTATTTAACTCCCACTGGCCCCACTGGGTGTCCCATCATGTCATAAGTTAACCCTCTGACACCTCTCTCTTCACCTCCGATCATCTCCCAAGATCTGATAGCCCATATGACATTTCGTCTCCCCCTCACCATCGAAGTTTTAATGTCGAGGGGGTCCAAAATGGCAGGATGCAAAACCGCACCCTCCCCTACGTGTCATCACCACAATGTTTCGAACCCCCCGAGTCAAACCACTAACCACTCTCCCCACGTCCAAAAAGTTGTTTTCTTTCACTTCTGATATCGCTCCACTACCAATTGCACTGCCGCCACTTACATTGTGCCAAGTCATCCACCCATTTACTCCATCCAATTATAACCGTTCCCTCCAAAATTAACCCATTAAGCAATTAATTGTTTAGTCATTAATTCAATGAACCCGTGTGACCTTCAATGAAAAACCAAATATTCTATATAAAACTCCCTTTCACAGGCTAATAGATTACTGAATTCATGCACTATCACTGTTATTGATTTGATTGCAAGTTACTAGATTAAAACTTCGACTATTTCTATCTACCAATGACATTATTCCCTCATTCTTTTCAGCCTATTTCCTTTGTTCTTACCTCCAAAAATTGACTCCTCTTTGCATATTCAATTTCCCAATCCAGTTTTCATTCTGTTTCATAACTTTGGCCAAGATGCCTCCAAAGGACAAAGGACCATAGGAACCTATCAATACTCTGATCTATCCTCCCATAGATCTTCATCACATCCATTTCACTGACAAAGGCTATAAAATCCATGAGGCTCTCTATGAATTCAACCTTTTTGAGATGTATTGCTAGATCGAGGATAAGTATATAGACAAGTCAAATGATATCTAGTTGTGGGAGTCTAATTTACCCCACTAGATTTTTCCACATACCCACAATACCCCAAATTTTATTAGAAAGTGTCATGTATCATATTTGCCAAGCCAAAGGGCCATTGTTACCCCCACTGGATAAATTTTGTTTACCATTACTCCTCAAGCCATAGAACAGATGATGTAGGCCCCCACAGTAGAGAATGCTACCCCATTTTCCTATGAAGCACTAATTTAACTATACCAAAACTTGGACTTTGCCAAGAGGACCAAAACCTTGGAACTTTTCTTGACAAAATATGCTTCACTACCAAAGAAAAATCCTCCCTATCCCTCGTCTAGATTCCCTGAGATATCCAAGAATATTATCACTATTGTTTCTTACCTGCTTGGCTACTATTCTAATCAGTGGGTAGATGAGGCCATCATAGGATTTCTGTCCATTTTCTCTATTAATTCTAAGCCCTCCATTGTTTTTAACTTCAGCCAATTTCTTATAGAATCAATTCATCAACAACTTATCAAATTTACAACTGAGCAGGTATTCAAGTATGCCTTCCTGTTAATTTACATGTTTCTATACTTTCAGGGGGACAACATCAACCTTTCCTTACAAAATCTAGATGAAAAAGGAAACCAACAGTCAGTCATCTTTTGGACTGCACTAGTCATGAAGGAACAAAAGGAGTACACATATAAATAGTTTACAGAGATGTTTGTTCATCCAACAATCAATCTTCTAAGTAGAAGGATGGAACCAAGGATCAATCAAGAAATAAGAAAGGTGTTTCAGCTATCATACCAAGTTTGGTTAGGGCATTGGTACCTCTACGAGAACTATACAAAATTGAGAATATTTGGATGTGATCTTGCACCTTACAAGCTGCCCAAATTCCTCCTAATGAGGATTTTTTCTTTCGAGTACATAAGGTAGATGATCAATATGGATGAAATCCACTTTGTTCCTCCCAAGAAGAAGTCCCAGATTAAAATCAAAACATAGAAGCAGATAAGCTCTTAAAGGAAATGCAGTTCACCCTTAGATTTACCTAGTCATATGATCCCTTAGGGATCATTTCTAAATTAAGAGTAGAAACCAAGTCTACTCCTTACTTTCACACATCCAAGCAAGAGAGAGAGACACAAAAGGCAGATATGATGAAGCTCATCATGGAGTAGACTACACAACTAAAGAAAATGGAGACAAACATGGAGAAATTGATTAGAGAAAAGAAGAAAGCTACTCAAAATACTATTTCTCCTTTGGAAGCGCTTCCTATCACAACCATATTTTCCATAACAAGTATATGAGATGCTGCAGATGAGTTGGCCAATGTAGTACAGAACATGTCTCTCCAGAATGAAGCGATAAAAAAGTTGCAGGATCAAGTGAAACTTCTAGAGTATCATCTCCAGAAAACTGAGACCTTTCATGCAACAGAGCTTCAAAGAGCCTGAAATCAGATATAGGCATGGAAGAAGTCACCAGCTAAGTCGTTTATTGGCTCTACACTAGGTCATGTTAAAGAAATAATCTGGAATAATATTATTGAAGAAATAGATGAAATCTGGCCATGTATCTAGATTATTTTTTAGCAGAAGGAACTCATTGAGAAAGAAAAACAGA
Organism: Pinus taeda; assembly: GCA_000404065.3. Lineage (NCBI taxonomy): Eukaryota > Viridiplantae > Streptophyta > Pinopsida > Pinales > Pinaceae > Pinus > Pinus taeda. The sequence continues at coordinate 56,921 of APFE031075925.1, read as the reverse complement.
CCATTGCCTTATCAATGCTCAACTGGGAGAAATGCCTGCTACAGCGAACAACATCATAAAGTTCCTTAATTCCAAAAAATGATATGACCTAGATGATCTAGGAGTGGATGAAAGAACATAAACCATCATGGAGGTGAAGAAAATTCTAACAAAGAAGAACTTAGTTGTACAACTGACAGAGAAGTGTCACACTCTAGAGGTAGCAGTCAACATGTTTTTCACAAGGATTGATGCATTGAACAAGAAAGGTTTGCCTTCACTGTTTGTAATCAATGACAAATTAATGACTAGGTAGAGTGTTTTATGAAGCCATCAACAACATAAGTTTTATTCAACATGAGATAAATCATACTTTCATAGTAAAACCCAATTTGCTTCGTATAGTGAGGTAGATTAAATCTATTGCAAGGTAACCAAGGTAGCTATTGTAGATGAAGAATGGTGGGAAAATTTTTGTGAATTTCAGGACTAAAGTACAAATTAGCTTCACCAGCGCAGCACCCAAATAGTGACCACTCAGCAACTGCTCTCCTTCAAAGCAAGGCTATATGTTCAGATTCATTCCTTTTGATCAAATTACTTCTTTCTCTATTAGTTCTAAGTAATAAAAGAATGTTGTGTCACTCAGGCATTTATTGTAATGATTTTGTAATTTTGTTTAAATACTTCATTCTGTCGAAGTATTCAGGGTTGAACCCTTGAACCAATTATCACACAGACTTGTACTAAGCTGGAGCATTTTTTAGATAATAAAAGATTCTAGATTTTCCTCATATGGTCTATCTCTCAGCGAGTTGTTTTCATCTAGTTTTTCATTATGTCTTCTTCATATATATTAATTCTTTTACAGTCATTTGATTTAAAATTTAATTTAATATTAATTTCATTTTGAATCCATTGTGAAGTTGTAATTTAAATAAGAGATTAATTTTCATAACTATATATTATTGTAAATTCTTGTTTGAACTTAAATTGCACTAGATTTCTATAATAGTTTAATTATATTCTGTTGATCAAGGAAACACTGTTTTCTTGATTTCTGCTTATAAATGATTAAATACTTAGTTTGAATATTAAATCAGTTATATCTCTACACATTCTTATTATCCGTCTACCTAAAATCAAAATAACCATGTGTATGTAAAGAACAACCCTTTATTTTATTAAGAATCTTTCTAAGTTTAAAGCACCTATTTATAAATAGTTCAGTGGTCATCCAAATCATCAAAATCAACAAAACATTATAGATTCTTTGGCATAACAAATTGACCTTTGGTTATCTCAAAGGACAACACCCTCTACAACTAGTTGCGTAGTCCTCTGTGTCTATTGGATTGACTTCATCTTCTCATGAATGTTCTACACAAAATTGGCAGGCTTTCTCTGTCCAAGGCTCAAGCCAGGCTTTGAAAAAGGACTGCTTTTTCCGCAACTCCTAGATTTGCATCAATTTTTCCTTTCCTTCCTGCAAGCGCATGAAGTGATGGACTGGCACCAATGTTCGCGCAGTCATATTGATCTCATTGTACTTCTACTACGCTTCCCTAATTTCGTTGTTCATCTGCTGCAACGTAGTATCATCCTATAGTGTATCTCGTAGGCCCATTACCTGAATGGATAGCTTGTCACATCCTTGAACTACAACACCTATTGGGGCATGGATTCTTTTATCACTACTCCTCATTGTTCTCGAACCTCCCGCAATTTGGGCGACTGCAACTTCAACTACAGCTCAACTATTTTCATCTGAAGATCAAAAGTAATCTTATCGATCTTTTCCTTTGATGTGCAAACTACAATAGCCAATTTCCTCATATAGCGAAGGCCTCTACATATTTGGGTATATTCAACTCAGGTATGGACTTGCAGGCCTACTCAATTGCTGTGATTAAGTTTTGGCATTGTGTCCGTAACTCCTCCTTTTCCTTCAGTGCATGAGTTTTTTCTTTGAATAACTGCTCATTGTTGACTTTAAACTCGTTGAAAAAAGTGAGTGTGCACTATTATTTGATCTTTAGATCATCTAAGACCCCCTAATGTAGTGCATGAAGAGAATTGAGTGGTAGCATGGCAAGGTTCAGTGCCATATCTTTTACTGTGTGGAGCACTGTGCGATCCTCGTTCGATTCCATGCAAACCGACTCTTCTGGTAAAGGAAAGACTCTAAGATCTAGAGTCCTTTCAATCTATGTGACAGTGCTACTACCCTACGTTAGGCTCACTTGTGCACCACTTACCTTCCCAATGTCTACCTAGATCTTATTCGTCTGGATCTGTAGCTCGCGGAGATCCTTTTGGATGCTCCCTAGTGTCTGCATATAGTGTTGTTCGAATTGTTACAACACCTTTGTTGTTGTATCTCATACTTTATCTCTGATCTCGTCGAGGTCGCCTTCAGTCAATATCATTGGATCAACATGTTTCTATTTATCAAAATTTTACTTCTTTCATGATCCTCTAGTTTGTTCCTTCCTGCATTTCTTCAGAATGAATGGGATGCTCTGCCCCTCATCACCACCTCTGCCCTAGTTTAACAGCTCTTGTTTTTTTGTTTCAAGCAATGCCAATTTGTCTCCTTCCTATGACTCTTGCTACTCCTCTTTTGCCTACTCTTTAGCAGCGCGCTCTAATTCCATTTGAGCCTTCTCCACAACTGCCTTAGAAGCTTCCATCTTCTTTTGTTCTGCCACTGTGTGCACAACCTTTTGAGCGAAATCCTTCCACTTTTGTGCAGTAGAGCTTTCTGCGCCTGTGCTTGTTCTTGTATATAAATTGGTAGGTGAACACCATTTCAGAGGCCAAAGCCCCACAACTTCTTGTATATCTGTGTCCCTCATCATATAAGGCAACTGGTGCCATTTCTTCTCAGGGTCTCTACACACTTTGATCAAAACCCTATGGAAATCAGCTTTGAATTCCACATCGGTCGATAGTTGTGTGAATAAGGTGGGAGACAATTGTGGCCACTAATTAACAACCATGTAAAGGTCCATACCCATCAAAACCCAAAAGATATTTGTTTCCCTAATATGCTCTCAATATTTTATGGCCCACAACGAGGCAAACCGTGTTACCTCGGGCAATTATTCTTTGTGTGGAGTAAATTGGCTATCCTCTGTAACTTCTAAGCAACAAGAAAGATTGACAACAACAACTAGGCATAATGAAATAGCCTGATATCCTCATGGGCCTCTTAATAGTTCGCCAGGAACTCCTGACATAGATACTTGGCCCAATTGTATTGTACACCCTTCACGCACTGATTTGCGAGCGATATGACCAGTGCCAGAACTCCATCTGTGTGGCATTTTCTCATTAACTTTCTAGCTAGAATCTAGGCAGCAAACTGTAATGTTGGGTCTGAGATGGACATGATAGATTATCCTCGCGAATTTTTGATCAGATCAAATTCATTCTTCATCCTATCTACCAACACTTTTTCTCCGGTTTTTCCTCCAAACTCTTTGGCAGGGTTTGCCCCTTTGTACGACAACCTTGTTATCCTGTGGATCAACATGTCTATGATGGGTATAGATTCACCTAGCCATAGGCACCCATTGTGCACCAGTACAAGGATTTGGCACACACATATTGTGTTGATTATGGGGTGGTGATAATGTGGCACTAACAATAGTTTGAGCAACCCTGACTACTCAAGACCACAAACCCACTTCATTAGCTCCAAATTGTAACCACCATGTTAGCATAGTAAATGTTTTACATATAATTGTGAGTCGCTAAGTATGGAAAATTTCCATGGTCATTGAAGTCTCAATCCTCCATGTTAAGTAACATAATGCATGCTAGCTGAGGACCTTCAAACACGACCTACTCAGGCAACAAAGGTGTCAAAATTACAAATTTCTCTAAATCAGGATCCTTCGTTACTTTAGTTTGTCCCTTCCTCGGAGGGATATACTCAGGCAAGCTCATCATAGGCTCCACCCCCTCGGCATCAACATCCTTGATACCCTAGAATTCTTCCTCTTCTATGTCCACTACTTGCTCCAATTGTTATCCTTTTGCTCCTTCTGTTGCACCTCCAGATTCTTTCTCAGTGACATTTGCACCAACATTTGCTTCTTCTATTTTTCCTTTCCGGAGTGCTTCACCTTTGCAGTGGTGAGCTTTGGACAAGGCGATCTTGGGGTCATAGACACAAAGGTCAAAGCTTCAATACTTGTAACTTCTGGTCCTGGCGCATCAGAAACAACAATACTTGAACTCATAGGTTCGGTGGGGTTAATGCCAAGCATTCTTTCAATGAATAGCTCTCGGACTTCTTCTAAACAGTTCACAAATGTGGGGCATGAAACATATTCTTCTCAGAATGGTTGACTCATATATGTCAGACAGCAAAAGGCTCTAATAATTCTTAGAATCCAAAGTGTTTTTTGCTGGGCTAAGATGTGTAATTTATAGGGGGATTGGAATTCAAACCAGATTGTTCCCCACAAAATCTGATAACAAATGTTTCTTTTGCCACAGATCTTCAACTATTTTTTCCTTAATTGTTGCCTCCCTACTCCTCTTAACTGTTTTATGGCCATCAAATCATGAATAGTAACTCCAACGGTCATTTTCCTGCTTGGCTGTGTGATGCCATTCCCCATCATGAAACATCTTGAGCACAACTTCATTTGGTGCATCCTCATCACTCTTCGCACAAGCAGGGCGCAACCTTGTCCTCCAAACCTGGTAGTGTAGTTTATAGTCCCACACTCCCTTGTAATTACCTGGAGCACTAAGACTATCTTGCTTCCATATAGTCACTGCACAAGATCCCCTGTATACAACTTCAATCTTCTCCCATTCATTTTTCCCGAGAAGGGCTCCCCATTCAGCTTCGCGAGCTAAACTGTGCCACCGTATGTAATTTCCTTGATAGTATATGGTCCTAATGTTATAGACATATTTGGGAACTTCAACCCCAATCTTATATGTCGATAAAATATGGCTCTTTAACCCCTAAAAGAGTGGTTTCATACCCTAAAGGATCATGGTCAACCGATTACATCATTCCCCAAAAGTTCCACCTAAAAACCCATCCAGAATTGGCCTAAATTGGACCATACTGACTGCTCCACTGTCAGGGTGAGATTCATACTGACTTCTACACTAGCCAGGTGTGATGCATATTAATAAGGCCTTCTATAGGGTTCGATGAGCGAGGATGGACAAAGATCCGAGACAGTTTGCTAAGTGGATGCTCATGGAATCTTCTAGAAACTTCTTTTATGACACTTGCCTCTAAATTTGCCCAGGGATGAGTAAGAGATCCAAGAAATCTCCAAGTGGAACCAAATGCAACAAGTGGAATGACATTGATGAAAACCCCAAAGATGACTCACACCCTTGCACACATCTATAAATGGATCCCTCAGCTGAGAGATCTGGAGGCTGGAATTTTGTAATTTGCAAGGAAGTGTTTGTTACACTAAAACTTGTCACCATGACTATTTGTAGTTAGTATGGCTCCGTCAAAAGTCATACTATCCTCCTTGGCAAGCCTCATACCTCTGCTCTACATGTCAAACTTCAAGAAAGAGAGAAAGTCTTTAAAAAACATATTTATCTCTGGGTACGCAGTTTCTCTCAACCTTAC